>OX940974.1:34085513-34347443 GCA_954871275.1 Leptopterna dolabrata | reverse complement strand
TTTACATAATTATTGTGAAGACCTTGGTAAGTAACACTCAATGAGGGCGGCTCTACCCCTCGCTATCCCCCACTCATTGGACACCCCCTGCCCAAGTGAGCCCGCTTCTATATCCCCGTCTGCCCGGGTTAGATAGCTGCATGTGGCATGGACCAGTGTCTACTAACCCGCTAATTTTGCACTTTGGACCAAAAATTCTGATTCAGCACCCTCGAAAAAACCAATCCAGACCCCAACCACTATCAATTTCCAGTTCAAAATAACATGTAGTTTTGAGCGATCAAGGGTTAATTAAGGTAATCGCCATGACCAAAGAAAACTCAGTCCATGGTTGACAAGAACAGAACTGTGTTACCTTTACCTAGCAATTTCTAGCACATTGTGCCATCTGCTGCTGTTAGCTTCACAATAGCTCTCTTGTGAAATTTCCAAAATGTAGCGTGGACAGGGGTGCTTCAGATACTGATTATCGGGCTAACCTAACTGGTTTTGCATCACTCCAACTTAATTACTCATTTCATGAAATTAGTGGGTAAATCAGAACCCCCCACTCTCTAGTAAGTTCAAAATAACTTGATAATAGGTACAAATGAAGACTGCGGCCGAAAGTCTTTCACATTTCTGAAATTTCAAAGGAGAGCTAGAAAATGTTTGCAAAACCATATGATCAGATCAAACACAAGTGTCTGCTACATTCTTTCTGTTACGGTCTATGTTACAGATTCTGTAACATAAGACTGTTTTTCTTTGCAATCGCGAACGCAGTTTTCACCATTACCGTCGTCATGATATTCATCATGAGGTAAAACTGGGTTTTTTATCTTTATACTCAATAGAAGGGACCTTGTAGAGGATACTGACACTTTAAACTGAGTTTGGAAAGAATGTAACAGACTTTTTTTCGGCCGCTGTGTTCAAATGTTGATAATATTAAAAATGCTGACATGATAAAGGGTTCCTACCTAGTTCAAAAACTTGGATATGGGAGAAAATATTTTATTTACAATTATTAGGTACCTACTTACGAGGTATAAATCACTCCCAGCATCAACAACAAATTAACATCCACCTATAACATGTAAAATTTACAATACTACATTTTCCAGAACAACCTTACTGATGAATAAATTCAACAATTACAACTATCTCTCGATAAAGTTTCAATGGAGACAGTAATGTACAACCCATTTTTAGAAAGCCAGAAGGATTCATATATTATGCACCTCAGTCTTGCAGTGAGTGTCAGAGTTCGATATACCTAATACATTAACTGCGAAATAGTCTAGGAATAGACTGTAACTAGTTAATATTCCATAAATGTCTCTTATTATTACAGCAAAACTTCAATTATCCTTCTTCAAATTACCAAAAACGCAATAATGGCATACCTATGTATTTTCAGCTATTGAACAAGATTTGTCCCACAATTTACCAAAAATACATCCTCAGACGGTAATCATGAGAACAGTCTTGAAAAATTAAGGGGAAACTACAAACATAGGTGTGTGGTCAAGTTTACTGCTTATTTAATTTTTCACTAATGTACAGAAGGCATTATCATGGTACATGGAGCTAAAATATTTTAGGATTATAATATCTAATGGCTATGAGAATTGTAATATCTGAAATTTAATGTTGACCAAAATTGAGTTTGGGTTTTTTCAATGTCACATTGCGTTAGAAGAATTATAGCTTTGTAGTCGAACGAGGCTCCATCATTTCCCATCAGACACTGCTTTTTTCAAGGCCAGGAACCACTGAAAGGTAAGTTGAAAAGTAAAATATACAAAATATAACAATGTCGGTTATTCATTCCAATATTGATCAGACAGAGCGAAGGAAGGCAGGATATGACGATAACTTTTACCAGTAAACAAAGTATAACCATTAATAGCCAAGTCCACTAGAGCCCGTTTTCAAATTCGGTGGTAACTTCTAGATATTTTGGTTTTTATCGACCCCCCCCCCCCCCCAATAAACTAACTTGATGAAAATGCTGATATGATCCAAGATCCAAATATTTAAAATACTGAAACATTATTTGTGTTCATTGAGGAACCATTCGATGTACATACAATTTCTGGTGAATTTACCCCCTTTTTGGAGATTTTCAATTTTTACCCTTAAGAAGCTCATAAACTTGAATTTGACCCCCTTTTTTGTATTTGAAGTCATTCTTCAATTTATTATTTCTGTATTTGAAAATTCAAGCTTATCTTCGAACTAATTCTTTCCTTTGCCAGTACAAAAATTTTTCCGAACTTCCGATTTTTCAACTCGTATTCGCACACATATACGCACACATATATTGATATAGATGGGATGGTAAAAGTTTAAACTCGTCAGTCCAAAAAAAACCTAAATTTTACAGAAGATGAAGATTAGGAGGATTTTACGTGAGTTTGTTTCGAAACTGATACGTATAATACGAGGGGGGGGGGGGATACTTGGTGTTGAGAATTTACAGAGTGGACAGCTGTTTCGGTCGTAATGATACTGGATTTATCCAGAACTCAACAGGCCATAATTATCTATGATAAATCGAGAAATATGAAATGAACATCTCACATGGTTAAGTGTAAAGTTTCTTACATCATACATCTGAAGATGCCGTTGCTCATGTTTGGGAACAAGTACTTCATTCTTCTGCAGAGCATTCCATCCGTAATGCACTGCACCTAACAGCGGTACCATGACAATGAAAACCAAATTCCTTTGTAAAAACGTTCCTTCTTTCTTCATCTTGCCTGCATAAAAATGAATTGAATCAGAACTGAACGGGAGTAGTAATCCAGGTCATACTAAAAACATTTCGCTTCTACCAAGGTAGCAGAAATCAATTTTAGGATAAAAAAGGTTTGTCCTCCAAATCAAAATGTCAACTCGTGTTTCAAACCATTCTGAACAAATTTGGTTCTATTACTCTACCTTCCGGAGGGCTCGCCTCCAGTACTCAACCAGCTAGCGACGACGGATTTCTCTGGAAGGTACGGCAATATTTCTTCTTCCACTAGCGGAAATAACCCTTTAGAGTTAACAAAAAATTTGATTCTGCAGCTACGTCCGCAAATCTTTGCAACGCGCATAACTAAACGAAATAATGGTCGTAATGAGCTGAAATTCGGAGGGCCTTAAACGGTCTCAGATCTCATCAACCGATTGAGATGAAACTCACAAGGGTTTTGCAGTAGGTACCCAGTACCCAAGTATGATTTTCTTAACGATCGGGCTATGATTTCCATCTGCGCATGCGCCACCTCGCTAATTTCATATCTTACGGAAGTACAGTGATTCAGTTTTATGTTCATGCTGGTATATGGTCGAGATTCAGCCAGAAACGACCCATGAATTTACATACCAACCATCTACCAGTAATATTATAATACTAAATACTAGATAACATGCAGACTATACTGCAAATTGACTGAATTTTATGGGCGGATATTATAGCAGTAGCTATTGGCGAACAGAACGTTATTTTCCATAAAATACTAATAATTTGATGATGATATTGTATTTGACTGAATAATATGATCAAATTACGTATTGGATTCGCAGACCGAGAGCCCCGAAAAGAAGATAACAAAGAAGTATTTTCACTTGCTTCAGTGAGAGCCATAAACAATTTGGCACACCACGTTATCACAATTAAGAATCCCGAAATGACAAAACTGAACACGTAACGTTCTCACCGTCAAATTTAAGTCATAACCCATTCGGCCATAACCTCTCTAACGTTTGGCACTAAAAATATTATATTTACTTATCATTATTATCATACAGGAGACCATATTGTAAAGCTATTACATACCACCATAGTATTTGTAAACCCAAACTAAGAATGAAGTAATGGGAAAGGTTCGTTCCTCCAAAGATGATTCAGAGTAAAATTAATGTGGACCAATTTGGATGACGACCAGGTCAATGAAGCTTAATTTGTAATCCAATTCAATACTGGCACTGTTAAATAACATACAGGCATGCTAGGTAATTCTTAAAATCCAAGCCATATTACAACAAATATACTAAAAACATAATTTTCTTCAATGAACTTGAATAATTCCTTATACACTTGCGAATTTCCTTGCAATTAAATGGAACAACCAACCGAGCACTTAACTGGTTAAATAATCTTTCCCTCGGAATACTGTACTGATCACACTCCATTATAATGTGCTCAATATCACCATTTCCAACACAGTGCTAACATATTCCATCATCATTCTACCCTCTGGAAACACCAACCATCGCCATGTACCTATGAAGGGTATAACGCGCGACTGCTTCACAGTCGACATAAAACTTTCACGAATTCCCTTTCCGAATCAACGCTCTTGAACCAAGGCTTTCTCTTAATTACGAGATTCACGTTCTTGAAAAATTGTCCCTTGACACGGTTGTTACAATTTTGCTGCCATTCAGAGATTTTGTGCTCTCTCGAACAAAGTATAATTTATTTTGGCAACAAAATAGCAGTACATCCTCTACTCTAAGCTGCCCTATCTACTCCCTGATTGTAAATGAATCCATTATGTGCCCTAACCGATACAACCCCTATAGATATCAGTGCCCCTAGTTTTACAACTAGCTACCAGTTCAATGATGCGCGCTACTATGTTTCTAAATGTAGACAACTGCTGACTGGAAATGGCTCCAAGTAAACTCTCCTAGTCCTTAAAAATTGCTACAACACACAGCACTACAGCGAAATAAAGTATAATATACTCGGAGAGAATGAGATTGCTACAGCTTCAGCAGTGAAAATACTTGGTTTCTCGAGTATGTAGTTCTGGATATTAACAAATGCGCTATCCACTAAATCCTTTGATTTGGATCCCTCTGTAAAGATGATTCTACAATTTTGTTCATTTTCTGTGCATAATTAAAACCATTGAATTGATCCTTCCTTGAAATCTGATCATACTCTGAGTAATGAATTGATATGGGCGTGAACAGAGTAGTTTGCCAATTCTATACAAAAGGAAATAATTACATCCTGGATCCGTAAAGTTCCGAATATTGTGAATAGCTATCGATTAGGCCACTATGGGTGGCATTACGTTCCATGAGCGTGAAACATAAGGGGGGATTTCACGACCTGATTTCGGGACCCTAAAGCGGGGATTTCACGACGCGTCCCCGACCGCCCTTTCCCGTTCATGGTCCCGATCTCCCTGCCACTGTTCACTCCTCTCCCTCGCAGTGCGTTGTATTTTCACGACCCGTTCTGAAGCGCCGGACCTACTGCTCAGTCCGTTGCCATTTCTTCGTCCAGGAACAGTTACCTAGTTTCACAGTTTTTAAAGTTTTCAAAATTTTAATTAAATGGCTCCATATTTTTCAAAGCGGTTAGTTGTTGGTGTGGCATTAACTGCTTTGGCCGTGTGCGAGAAACAGGAAGAAAAAGAAGATGTGGATGAAGCAGGTGTACCGCGAAAGGCGTGTACTGAGTCATGCAAGACTTATGAACGTTTTGGATGCTGAAGATCTCCGGAATTCCTTGCGTATGACACCCGAGGTTTTCACCCATTTACTTAATATGGTGAGGCCTCACATCGAAAAAAAAAGTACGGTTATGCGTGAAGCAGTGAGTGCAGAGGAACGGTTGGTAGTCACGCTTCGTTTTTTGGCCAGTGGCAGGACGTACAAAGACTTGAAGTATAGTGCTGCTATATCGCCATCATTGATGTCAACCATGGTTCCAGAAACTTGTGCAGCTATCTACAATTGTCTCAAGCAGTCTGTCCCCACCCTTCCACCCTAAATCGGTTGGAAATCTCTCCCGACCGCCCTGCCTGGTCACCTCCCCAAAACGTGACCAGCAGCACAGATTTTCACCATCGGATTTCAGGGCCGACGGTGATCGGGCCCGATTTAGGGTCCCGAAATCAGGTCGTGAAATCCCCCCTTAAATCGGGCCCGATCACCATCGGCCCTGAAATCCGATGGTGAAAATCTGTGCTGCTGGTCACGTTTTGGGAGGTGAGACCAGGCAGGGCGGCCGGGAGAGATTTCCAACCGATTTAGGGTGGAAGGGTGGGGACAGACCAGGCCCCCTTGTCATACACAAGAAATTCCGGAGATCTTCAGCATCCAATACGTCCATAAGTCTTGCATGACTCAGTACACGCCTTTCGTGGTACACCTGCTTCATCCACATCTTCTTTTTCTTGATTTCTTTCTCGCACGCGGCCAAAGCAGTTAATGCTACACCAACAACTAACTGCTTTGAAAAATACAGAGACATTTAATTAAATTTTTGAAACTTTTAAAAAACTATTTCATTTTAAAAACTAACTTTAAAACTGTGAAACTAACTGTAAAAAATGTTCCTGAACGAAGAAATTATAGCAACGAACTAAGCAGTAGGTCAGGCGCTTCAGAACGGGTCGTGAAAATACAACGCTCTGCGAGGGAGTGGAGAGAACAGTGGCAGGGAGATCGGGACCATGAACGGGAAAGGGCGGTCGGGGACGCGTCGTGAAATCCCCGCCCCGATCTGCCAGCACTAAAGTGCTGTTCAAGACCTCAGATCTGAGGCGCATAACGTATCTATCCGCCAACATCCTACTTTTCAAATCTAAAGGTGAAATGCCTGTTTCAGCGAGTACTACAACTATACTGTTGGATACCTGAGATCGACACCTACATTTGTGATACTCGCTGAAACAGGCATTTCATCTTTAGATTTAAAAAGTAGGATGTTGGCGGATAGATTCGTGACGCGTTTCATATCTCAGCAGAGTGTGGTCTTGAACAGCATTGTAGGGCTGGCTGTCCAATAACCTCAATGTCGAAAAACAACAGTTCAAAAAAAAAAGATCCCCAGTCCAAAATACCTCTTACAGTGGCTCCATAGAACATGACTGCGATCCGCATCCTAATTAAGACAGGACAACTGCCTACCAAGTACTGAATATGGTCGTACCAGGTTAACGTTCTGTCAAACCATAATCCCAAAAATCTGAACTTCGTTTGGATTGGAATGTGTTTTGCAGCAACCACAACGTCCGACCCAGTCCAAGGGTCCTCTGCAGGTCTCGAACTTCCAGTTCGAGACCTTCAACACCACACCTTGAACTGGCCCATAAATTCACCAAAAAGTTCAATTCCGGATTCCATATTTCTACATTCGGAAATCTCCACAATTGTCATCAGCATACTGTACAGTTTGACAGCCCTCAGGAACTATTACCTCCAAGTTAGCAACAAACGACTTAACATCCCGCCAGACCGCGAGTGGAGTATAGAGGAACCTCACTGTGATCACCTACTCAAGAAAGAGCTTACTTACTACTGCTTAATAATGAGGAGCGATCAAGACTTCGGTTAGTGCTACTTTCCCATTTTTGAATGAAAGCAGGTTCCGCTCCAAGGATTTTGAGACCAACTTCACTCTCCTACGATGAAAAGTTCTTTTTCTATGAGCTTTGAAAGTTTCTTGCACCCCTCCCGCCAGGACGGGATCAAAATTAGCTGACCGGTGTGACGTCAATTGTGGTCGAAATTTTGAAAGCTCAAAGAAAAAGAACTATTCGTCGCATGAGAGAGCGGTTGGGCTCACAATTCTTAGAATGGAACCTACTTTCATTCAAAAATATAAACAGAAGTCACGGGTACTCCTCATTGACGTCGTTCACGAATCACGACGCAACCCCTAACGTCAACAACCCCTGCATCAAGTTCTTGAGTATTACCAAATCATATGCCGATGAAATACCAATATACAGTATGATGATCCACATAAATGGACATACAACGGACATACAGGGGTACAGAGTACGTAAGAGACATGAATAGGTATCTACAGTGGTAATGTGAAAAAATGCGTTACCGGAGGAGAATAAGATGAAAACGTCTGGCACTCAGGTCGTACGATAATATTCGCACACCACAGGCACACTAATATACTTCAGCAAAATAAATTATTCTTTCATTTATTATTGCAAAGATGACTTATTTTTAGTTGATCGGTAGATCCACAAACTGACACATCAACAACACCAGTTTATAGGAAGATTAATAGATTGATAATGATGTGATAACATGGTGAAATCGTGAAACCAAAGAGATTAGAATAAGGTATAGAGGGGGTTTAACACAGAGGGGAAGAAGAAACCCCGCCCTAAGATCCGATCTACCGGGGGTGGGAGACAGATGTTTGAGCATCTATAACGACGATTCTCGGCTCCGCCTCTCAGGGGTTACTTGCTTCAAAAACTCCAATCAGTTGACGGTAATGTGTCATCTCTATCCTCTATTCTAATCTCTAAGGGTGATACTCATGTGAATAGGTATACATGTATGTTCGGAAAAGCACTTCCGAACTGACCACGCTTATTTTGGTTTATTATTTTTATTGATAAACCTTCGGAATCGACCATGTAAAAACAAATTTTTCAACCCCCCCCCCCCCCCCCCCCCATATTTCATGGTTTATGTTTCAAGGGAAGTAGAAAACGAATAAAAATATTTCCGTCCGTCTGCCGTCCACGGCTTTTTCCTTAGTTCCCTGAACCAGAATCAACGAAATTTCTTATATGGATCCCGTTTGGGCTCTAGTTTGTCCTTGAAGCTCGGCGTTACTGTCGCTCAACTCTAAGGGGTGCAAAATAGGGGGTTAAGTATCCCGAGGATCCCTATGGCAGAAAACTTTGAGGTGTGGGTTTTTTCGCATTTTTAAATAGTTTAATGTTTTTCTGAATTTTTGAGACCATCTGGAGCATTCTGGGATGTTGCCATAACATTTGTTATACAATTTGCCCTGAAGAGCAGGGTGAATGAAGCTGACTTGAGAGCGCACATCACTGATATCTCCTCCAGGCTGGTACTGTAGTGCAGTGGTCTAAGTGACGGACTGGAACACCAGTGTTCCCAGAATGGAAACCCAACCTGGACTACTTTCACTCCACATCAAAAATTTCCCTTTAGAACGTCATTTGTGTTTCTTTTTGCCATTTTAACTACTGTTTGTCATTAATAGCATTACTTTAGCAACATTTAACACGTGATTTAGGTAACGAGTACGGGGTTAGGTAGGTACTCAGCTACAGACGGTCTGCGATCTACATAATATGTAGAAGGGCTATCTGTACAGAGAGTTGTGATCTGTAACAGAATGGTGTTCTACATAGAGGTGTGATCTGTAACAGAAGGGTGCTCTATACAAAATAATGAACCGTTGATGAGGGATTTGCAACGTTTTGCTGTTTGGACAGCATCAGAACTAGTTATGAAGGATCCCAAACTAGAAGTTTGATGGTCGGACAAAGTTGCTCGTTACCACTTAGATCCAGTTCGAGAGGTTCTGTATTTCCTTCAGAACGAGAAGTGAAAGGCATGAGCAGTAGGCGTTTTCAAGTGCTATTGTTTCAAGATACGTAGAATCGGAAAATCGAATTGAAAAAATCATTGTTCTGCCGTCCTTCGCTTTCCTCCAGAACTATTTGACCTAAACTAATGGAATTTGGTAAAGAGCCCATTTGGGTTCTAGTTGTTCCTCGATGGTCGGCTAATTTCACTCAATTAGGAGTGAAAAATAAGGGTCTGAAATGCTCAAAAACTAATGGCTCGAAAACCTATAACAGGTATGCAATGGGTATTTTTTTCGTCAAGCACATGTTACTACCAGAATACTACCAGGGGTGTTGGTTTCCCACCCCCACACCCGGTTTTCGAGGATTTTTGAGGTTTTAGTGAACATGAGCTTGAGGTATCGTTTTCCATGTTTTTCAGGTTGAGAAGATCGAATATGAAGTCGATTTTTACCGAAGAGTGTAGAATTGAGGTTGTAACGAAGGTTCAGCTCCCAAAATTCATTTATTATGAGTCAAAAACCTGGGGCATTGTCTGAAATCACCATAAATTTGTATAATAACACTAGAAGTAGTATCAACAGGTGAATCAAGACAATTAAATTTTTTATTTTATTTGAGGAAAACAAATTACAATGTATGTAAGGCCATAGGCCTTTTATGTATACATGGTAGTTAGAAGCATCATAATTGTAAATCATTGTACGTAGAATTATAAGAATGAGCATTACAAAATGAGAATACAAACGATTTTGAATAATAAAAGAGTATTTAAGTAAGTAGAATCAGGTATAATAAAGAGAGAAAGGAAGGACACTAAATGACACTATCAGTGATCAAAGATTATTTTTAAAGGTGCATGGGCTCTAAAAACGGAGGGGCACCAATTCAGAACGCAAAACCAACAGATTTTTTCTATAAAATACTACAAGGCAGCTACACCCTTCCCTTTCTTTACCTACTAATAGAGTGATATTCAGCAAAGGCTTATCTCTTCCGTAGGCATACTTTCAACAGGGTTGCTATCACAGCTCTGTTGGTTTATTATTATGGGAATACCTGGGCGATTCCACAGAAAGTGTACAATCAGGCGAATTGGGCTCCTGTGGCTTTATTTTTTATGTAAATCCCTGTCTTCCCCCCCCCCCCCCCTATCGTCTGACATGTACTTAACTACCGTGGCACACAAAAAAACCCTTAAAACATATGTTTATCTATTTGTTGGGGGGTCAAAAAGGTGTTGAACTCAAGGTCCGTCCACCGAATTATGAGCTTACCTCTGACTTTCACTTTCGTTCCTGAAAATTCTGAGCTACCTAAAAATGTACTACAATGTTTTTTCGGTTGTCTTAGATCATAGCTGGCATTTTTCGGAAGGTAGGAGCCGTTTCCATGAGTTTGAAGTCCATACCAGTGGTAAAAAGTCGCGAATTCGTTTGGCTCAAGTCAGTCCACCACAAGTTTCCTGGTTCGCATTCTCCTTGCCAGAGATCTTTGGCGAGGCCTCTGGTTGTTCTGGATATTTTTCCTCTGTCACCAGTCATCTCTTGAAGAAGAAGGAGGATTTTCACGACTGTGGATCTTTAGAGTACTTGTTGAAGGCAGAAATACCAAGAAAGTTTCCCAATGTCCAGTATTTTTTCCTCAAGTGTGTCCTGGCAAGAAATTGAAAAGTAATGTGGATCCTCGTACATCAAAAGCATTTCTTGTTTCATACTTCTTGTTTGTGATGTGCTGTGAAGATTTGAGGCCATCTTGAGAAATGGCAGCCCTCTTTCTCTGGAAACTCATGGCCGTCCACAACCACTGAAATCTGGATAGGGACGGCCTTGAGCTAGGGTGGACAAACTTGAGGCATTATGTTCCAGTGTTAGGTATTTTTTGTGATTCACATCCGGATATTTATTTATGCTTACAGAAACTTCTCATTCTAGTTGAAATCCTTCGGTTTTATATTCGTGATGGTGAATTTATCTTTATTCCTTCCTCACACCTCTACCTAGTTTGGAGTCGTTGGTGGGTATTTTGCAAAATGATGGCAAAGTTCCTGGCCAGGTTATAGGCTATCAGAATGTCAAGGTAGGGAGGCACCCCATATCAGCTGAGTAGCCCTGAGGTCAATTTCATTCCTATTTAACCTGTGATGTGGATATTTGAAACGGAGCTCTGTGGGACTAGGAATGATGAGGTACGGAGCATCCCGGTAAATTTAGAATTGAGACTCACACTTTGACTGATGTTCTACATCACTATTTCAACTCTCTCTAACTGTTTTTATAGGTTTTTTAATATTTACTGAGGTGGTTTGATCTTTTATCTGTTCAGTCTTTTGTTTGTTCTGTTATTTGCCTGATGCCTATACTCAGTTGGATTTCACACTTGGTTACTATAGAAGATGGAGCAGAGGGGTGAATAAAGGATGATTTCATAGCAAAGCTTAGGAAAATTTAGAATGAGGCACTACAGAGGAACACTGAGAAACAACATGTGGAAAAGGATACAAAGAAAAAAAGAACGACTGAAAGACAAAACCAGGAGGAAATCTGAAGCTCTATCTGGACCTTCAACAGAGCAGGTGAGTGGGGAAATACAGACTAGCCTCTCGCTAGCCTTCCAACGCCAAGAAAAAGTTACCTAAACTGATGAAAGTTGATCCACACAAAAATACTCTCTCAATGGGGGCTTCATCATTAAATGATGCCCATCAGCCAACAATCGAAGTGAAAGGCGCCTTCAGAAGGAACAGCCACTCATTCAAACCGTCCTGACAATCCTACTGATCCAAACAAAACTGCAGCTGTTGCTGGTGCTAAGAAACGTAAGGATAAAACAAGGAAAGCTGGGAAAAGTACTGATCAAAAAAGGACGGGCGAAGCAGAGAAAAAAAGGGAGGGCGAAAATGAGAGTGGATCCTGCTACGAAGCTGAAAACGCAGGGCTGGAAGCTGAAAAGTTGTATCCAGGGAAAAAGTGAGGAAAAGAAGGGCTGATGGGACCATAAAGAAGACTGATCAAATGACAGAGAGAGAGAGAGAAGAGAAAGCAGAGAAGACTACAGCAAGCTGCTTGATACAGTTTTGTCCAGAAAAAACGGGTTGCAGCTGAAGCGGATTTGCTCAGAGAAAATAACTCCCCACCAGATTCAGATTCAGAAGATGACGACGAACTGAGAAACAAGATGGAGAAGAAGAAAAGAAAGACCGAGAGGAAAATAAAGAAGTATGAAAGAGAAAAAAGCACCGGAATCTGAAGTTGAGCACTACAAATCATTTGTATTATTTTGAGAGTTTTGAAAAATTATGTTCTTCTTCTTATTCTTCTTCTTCCTCAAGGCATGACTTGTGCTCTAGAGTGGAAATTTGGGGGAAAACGCAAGTTCGTACCAACTAACTCAAGTTTGTCCCCGACATTTTTCTGTACAGCTCAAAGCCGTCCCGTGAAACTCACGTCCGTCCACCACATTTTCTCAATTAAAACCTAAATCATTTGCTCAGCGTAAGCATTTATTGGCCAACTCTGTGATATTTCTCAAAGAGGGATGGCTTGAGTACCCATGAAAAATAAAGATCAATTACTTGGATCCTTGGGAGGACAACAAGGAGAAAATGAAGTGTGTTGCTGGTTTCGAAAACCATGAAAAACCTCATTAATATTGGATAACATTTTTTTTTTCATGTTTATGTTTCATAATAGCGTTTGGAAATGATGGAGGGATACTCTTGTAATTTGTACCTGGTACGTAGCAGATTACACAGTGAAACCACTATTAAATTGATGAACGTGTATTCACACATAAAATTGGAATTCGACTGCGGGGAAATTTTGGCTTCTAGGTACCAAGTAAACTTGGAACACCTGACGCTTGTCCTTAGTGCTCGAGTTGCCTTCTTCACACTCCCCCACACGAAGACAAACTTACTCTTGCAGCTTCCTTGGAACGCACTCCTGAAGTCCTAGATTTTCCCGGAATTTGACAAACTTGGATCCTGCCAATGCCTTCGTTAACATGTCCGCATTCATTTCTTCTGTCGGAACATACTCGATATCAACGGATCCTTCTGTGACGGCTTCTCTAATAAAATGCTCGCGCAACCTGATGTGTTTTGACCGCTTGCTGGTGACTGGGTTCAGAGCCTGCTTCTTTGCCGCCTGGTTTTCGTTGAGAAGGGATCATTTCCAAGCTGGCTGAGATGGATGGCTTCCTTCGCTGCTTCAGAAAGTGCCATGTATTCCGCTTCACACGTCGAGTGGGCTACCGTTCTCTGCTTCTTTGATTCCCAACTCACTGCAGCTCCCCCATACTTGAAACAATAGCCAGTGTAGGACTTTGAATCGTTTTCATCGTTGGCCCAATCGGCATCGACCATGCCAACCAACTGCTCTCCTGTACGCATGAACTTCAGAGCTAGATTTCTTGTTCCTTTCAAGTATCGCAGGACACGTTTAGCTGCTTGCCAATGCTCTTCTCCATAACAAGCATTGAATTGGCTCAAATAGCTTACGCAATAAGCTATGTCCGGCCTTGTCGCCATCGCCAAGTACATGATTGAACCGATCAAACTTTGGTATGGCAGTTCAATTTCTTTACGATCATTCTTCTTTAGCTTCAGTCCTGTCTCCGTCGGCGATTTCACGGATTTGCAGTCTTCCATTTTGAATTTCTTTAAAATTTCTCCAATGTATTTTGATTGTGACGCATAAATCGCTCCGTTTTCCTTTTCAAACGCTATCCCCAAACAATAATTTAGCTCTCCTAGGTCTCTTGTCTCAAAAGCCTTTTTAATTTGCTCTTTGAAATCTTCTAATTTGTCTAAATTTGAACAGCCAATGATAAAATCATCAACATACACCGCCATGACTATCTTATCCTTCCCAAAAGACTTCGTGTTGATACAGGGATCAGCAACGGATGGTATCATGCCTATTTCTTTCAATTTCTCGTCGAGCTTGACATACCATTGCCGACTTGCCTGTTTCAACCCATACAGTGCCTTTTCGAGCTTGCAAATTTTCTCCTTTTCCGACTTCCTTATGTCTTCGAGCATCTTCTTGGCTTTGTTGTACTAGGACTGATCCTTGTTCCCACTTTCTTCAAACAAGATCTCTTGTAGGAGCTTTTCCAAATTGTCAGGCTTCTTAATATAAATTTCCTCGTTAATGTCACCGTTCAAAAACGCGGTTGAGACATCCATTTGGTGCAAAATTAACTTTTCCTCAGCTGCCATAGCAAGAAGTAGCCTTATAGACCCAAGCTTCGCTACTGGCGAATACGTGTCCAAATAGTCCAACCCTGGACGTTGATTGAATCATCTAGCCACAAGACGCGCTTTTCTTCTTTCGAGTACGCCATTCGATTTATACTTGTTCGTCAGGATCATTCTAGAGTCAATAGCGAACTTACCGTCGACCTTATCCACTATTACCCAAGTCCCGTTTGTCAAATGCGCTTTTATTTCAGTCTTCATTGCGTCTTTCCACTCACTCGCATTCTCGCCAGACATGGCTTCGGCTACAGTCAATCCAGCATAATCATCCCCCATGTAATAGTCTTCCATCCATACTGGAGGTCTTATGCTTCTAGTAGGTCTACCAGTGTGAACCGTCTCCTCTTGGTCCTCTTCTAACGACTCTTCACTGTCTTCGGAATGAGTCTCGGTTCCGACTAGCTCCAACGCAGGATGTTCCTGGGGTTCTCCTCTACTCGTTGAAGGATGTTCTTGGGGTGCTTCTTTACACATCAAAGGTTTCTCGTTTCTTCGAATTTCGGCATCAGCATAAACGAACCCATCATCTTCTGGTTCGCTCTCACCATTCTTTTCATGTTTCATGAACTCTAAATCTAAATGTCTGTCATTATCCATGTACATAACGTTCAAAACTCTTACGTCTCTAGTTACTTCAGTCTTTTTCAACGATGGTATCCACACTCTGTACGCCTTAGACACGCAGGAATATCCAACGAATATGCCTGTGACGGTTTTTGATTCAAATTTGCTCCGGTTCGGCCTTTTTTTCAATACGTGGGTTTTCGACCCAAATACATGAAGGTGTCTTACTGACGGCTTTCTTCCTGTCCATCTTTGAAATGGAATTTCGCCATTTACCGGTCTACAAGGTAATCGATTGCACAGGTAGTTTGCCGTATTTATCGCTTCTGCCCAGAAATTTAGAGTCATCTTACCTTCAATTAGCAGACATCTAGCCTTCTCTACCAGGCTTCGATTTTTTCTCTCCGCCATCCCATTTTGCTGTGGCGTATACTTGGCAGATAACCTTCTTTGAATGCCATGTTCTTTTAGGTAGGCTTCAAAATTTCTGTTGCAGTACTCCGACACTTCGTTGTCAGTTTGAAGGAACTTTATTTTCATTCCAGATGACCGCTCTGCTCTACTTCTATATTCCTGAAACTTAGCGAATACTTCATTTTTCTGCGTGAGGAAAAATACTTCACAATACCGAGAATACTCATCGATGAATGTAACAAAATATCTTGCGCCACCGTTAGACTCGATCTGGACTGGTCCAAATACGTCCGAGTGTACGATTTCTAGCAATTCTGTTGTTCGTGGCCCTTCTCTTTTCGGAAACGGAGTTCTAGCCATCTTCCCTTGAATGCATACTTCGCATTCTGGAACACTACTTAATGAATTAAACTCCAAACCTTGAAGTAGTACATCTTTAAATGCTGATTTCAGGTCTTGAAAATTCACGTGCCCAAGTTTTCTGTGCCATTCGACCATATCATTCGCGGTTACTACTTTTGAAGCCTCTTCTGCAATATCTGGACACACGTAGTACAGTCCATTTCGCCTTTGGGCTTCCAGAACGATATTTCTTCTCCGATCTGCAACAGTCGCTTTATCCTTTCGAAAAAAAAACTGTGTACCCCTTATCCGTCATTTTCCCAACGGACAATAAATTCGTTGACAGTGATGGGACATAAAGTGTTTCGGTCAAATTCATCACGTTATCATCAGATACTTATGGACCCTAACTTTTCCCGATGCTCTCACCGGGGCTGTCTGATTTTTAGCTGCTAACTTCAGACTTCTTACACTTGTGCTTTCACGTTTTTCCATAAATGCTTTCTCTTCTGCACACATGTGGCTAGTGCTTCAACTATCCAAACACCACACAGAATTGTTCAGCATTTCTGGTTCAGCCAACGTCAGCGACTGGTCAATTTTTAATGTAGATTCCTGACCTTTGTTTTTGAGCTTTGGACAATCCCGAATTTTATGGCCATATTCTTTACATTTGTGGCACTTAAACTTGAACTCAGAATTTGAATTTTGACCAGATTTTTCTTTCCCGTTTGATGGTTTTTGGTTTTTGAAATTTCGGGAATTCTGCCTTCCAGGTTTATAACTTGAATACAGCGCTCCTTCAGGCTCAAACTTTGACGAACATGAACCTGACCCTCGGGCTTGGTCTTCTTCTAATATTTTGACTTTAATTTCTTCTGGAGTTGGTAATTTATCACGCGTTTCGATTGCTACTCTGAATGTCTCATATCCAGCGGGCAGACTATATAGAATCATTATAACTAGCAAATCATCCGGAATTTCTATGGATAACTCTCGCAACCGATCTACTGTCTCCATGAATGCATTCAAGTGATCCCGAACATCGCTATTTTCTTTCATTCTCAAAAGAATCAGACGCTTTAATAGTGCAGCTTTCCGAGCCGGTCCCGAACTCCTATACACCTTTTCAAGTTTTACCCACACTTCGTTCGAAGTTTCACAGTTCTTAATTTGACATAACAGTTGGTGTTATGCTTAGGATTAAATCGGACATCGCCCTGTTATCTTCGGCTTCCCATTTGCCGACTGCTTCCAGCTTATCCGCATCTGGTTTAGGGATAGTACCGTTCACGTACCCCCACAAACCATTCTTCACTAGAATAGCTTTAGCTTGAATCCTCCACGAATCGTAATTCTCCCTCCTCAGAGGTTCGATCCGATAATGTGAACTCATCTTCACAATTTTTATATCTTACTCGGAACGGACTTACTTTTCTTTGTTTTTCACGTCCTTGATGGCAAGATGCTGAGGCACATAACTTCTTGTAATTTGTACTTGGTACGTAGCAGATTACACAGTGAAACCACTATTAAATTGTTGAACGTGTGTTCTCACATAAAACTGGAATTCGACTGCGGGGAAATGTTGGCTTCTAGGTACCAAGTAAACTTGGAACACCTGACGCTTGTCCTTAGTGCTCGAGTTGCCTTCTTCACAGATACTTAATGAGCAGAAAAAAACCTTCACTTGGTTCGCAGGGTGTTTTTATTGTTGGTCAACCGAGCGTTTAAATATGATTATATACCAACATTTGATCTAGTGTTTTTACACAAAAAAGGATATGAAACTTTTTCTAGTACGAATGGATAATGGCACAACTTTACAGCAATAAAGTTTCCATTTCACTGATCCCATTGATACCAGATATCAAGGGGTTTCGTCAAGTTTAATTTCGAGGATGGGGTCTGGCCCGATTGAACACTTTCTGTGGAATCGCCCACCTACACCTATGTATTCGCTTACCAAAAATTTTTTATAACACTCGCTCAGAATTTTTTCTTTTACGTTTCAAGGTGCGTAGATTCCAAAAATGCCCCGCCGCCGCTGGCGTACGCCGTATGACGTCCGCCGTTTCATCCATAATTATCTACTTCATTTCCGGACTAAAAGAATCGTTCTTTCGCACACAAGCTCCATTTGGACCCTAGTTGTGTCTCGAAACTTTGCAGCCCGATCGGAATATACCGAGGGGTGTTACGGGTGAAAAATGGGTGTAAAAATTGGGTTTTTGGTGTTTTAGCTAGATGACCTATAGAGTTACCGTTTTCCATGTTTTCCAGGACGAGGAGGCCGAATATGAAGTCCATTTTGACCAGAGTGGGAAAACGTAAGGTTCTAACGAAGTTTCAGCCCCAAATTTACGTTAAATGTTGGCCGTTCTTCCATACACAGTTTGGGTCCCAATTTTGGAACACATCTGGCTCCTAGGTGTGCTCCGAAGCTCGGCAGCACGATAAAAATACAAGTAGGGGTGTGTCGTGAGTCCCTCCCGTAACAAACTACTCCTAGCAGATTTAAGTCCTCACAAATATTTCATAAGCCAACTTTAGTTCTTACCAAATAAACCATACGAGTGGGGAACAAGCCGCAGGAGTCAGAGCACAACCTGGGTCACCACCATCCCCTAACAAATAGGGGATGGAGGGAGACGACTTCCAGTAACATAAATACTCGCCTCCTTCGCCTTTTTTCTCATTCTACGCTTCCTCTAGCCGCTGGCTACTCTCTCTCTCTCCTTACCATGTCTCTCTCCTACTCCCAAAAGATCCAGCCGATGGTGGAGGTTCGCCCTTAACCAGAACTAGCAAACAACCCTAAAAGATCGGTGGAGGTCCGCCCTTAACCGCACAAACATCCAAAAAGATCCAGCCGATGGTGGAGGTATCGCCCTTAACCAGAACTGGCAAATTTCCTAAAAGATCGGTGGAGGTCCGCCATTAACCGCACACATCCAAAAAGATCCAGCCGATGGTGGAGGTATCGCCCTTAACCAGAACTGGCAAATTCCCCCCTCGCCACTCGTGGTGAATATTACGCCAAATTTAAATTCATCACAGTGGTAACCTCCGACGTTCCCGCAATCTTCGTTTCTCACTCGTCACGATCTCACACATCTAACATTCACATCTCCCATGCTAACATTCTGAATCGGCAATTTTCGCTGTTTTCGAATTTGAAATTTCAACATTCAATTTGAAATTTCAAATCCACTTGTCAACTCGCATCTTCTCCAACCCTCCCGATCAACATTTACCAACGTCGGCCATTTTTCCTTTTTCCAATTTTGAAATTTCAAAATTCAAATTGAAATTTCAAATCCACAGTCCCGCAATGTTTAAATCAACATTCACCTCACCAATTCTAAACAGTTCACACAGGTACTTTCGACGTTCACGCATCCTCGAACTTATCGCAACCCCTCTTGAATTCGCCTCCACCTTTCGAACGCCACCACCTCACACCACTTTCTTTCGCTCCCCTATCTTTTAGCTGTCACCCTCCCGTCCACGCCCGTCAGCGTCAACCCTACCCCCTCGCCCGTCCCCTCTCGCTGGTCACAACACATCGACGCCGATGGGAATATCCCCCATCCACTGCCCCCTCTGCAACCCCACTCAACCTTCCACCTTTTTTCGCATGAACAAGGGGGGGGGGGGGAGATAAGTCGGTGGCTGGAGGAAAGTAGAATCAACACCCCACCACCCCTTTTTTCACACAGCCCCCTTCTCGGTCAGCAAACCATCACCCTCCCCCCACGACCGACCCTGCACCCAAACTCATGGAAGGCCTCAAGCCCCACCCCTTCCACCCCGCTCGCCCATTAAGCAAGCGTTTTCTTACCCCCCTCAGGGTGGACCCAACCCTCCGCTCGCCAAAGACATCTCGCACGAGATATCAGAACCGCCAGCGCATTTTTACCCCCCTCAGGGAGGGACCAACCCTTCCCGCCCCTCAACGCCACTGCAACCACGGCGAACACCGCCGCACACACCTCAACCCTCTCGACCCCCACCCACTTGGCGTCTCTGCGACCCCGGCGAACACCGCCGCACCAACCCCCTCGACCACCACCCCTCAAACCCTCCACTCACTCGGGGGCCCTCTCTTCCCGCCCCACGATGCTGGGGGCTGACCGCTTCGCCCCCTTCACCAACCCCCCTTTGGAAGGCTTCCGCCCCTCGCCCAAGAGCCAGGGTTAACTCTTTCCCCTCACCAATCCCCCTTCGGAAGGCTTCCACCCCTCGCCTACGAGCCAGGGTTAAATTGCAACGGCCCACGCTTCACCCTCACCCCCCCCCCCCCCCCCCCCGCCACAATCACTGGGGGACCCAGCACCTGTACATATCGCACCTGTAAATATGATTCCTGTAAATACCTTTAAAACACACCTGTAAATATCGAGCTACCTTATATGTCAATGTAAATATTCTCTAGCTGTAAGTCACTTCTCTTTGTACATAATCTCTCCTCATTCACCTGTAGATTCCCTAGCTCTAAGTCACATGCTGTTTTTATCTGTATACTAGCCTTAAGTTACTCCTCTTTGTACATACTCTCCTCATGCAACTATATATCCTAGCTCTAAGTCACTCCTCTTTGTGCATACTCTCCCCATGCAACTGTATACACTAGCTCTAAGTACCCACTTTTGTACATATACTATTACTTCACGCCAATCTTCGCCACCTACTACCTAGTATTGAGCAAACCACAATCTCAACTACTGTCAATCACCGCCTTCAGCCTACATTGTTTGCCTCAGCCCTCAGCTTTGTAAACTTGGGCCCTCAGCCACATCCGAATGTTCACTTGCTCACTTTCCACCGCCATCAGCACTCCTCCTGTCTGCCATAGCCCTCAGCCTTTTGTAACCTTGCGCCTTCAGCACCATCCTGTTTGCCATAGCCCTCACCACTTGTAATCCTGTGCCCTCAGCTCTTGGAAATTTTTTGCTCGCTCGAACTGGGGGGACCCATCTCGTGAGTCCCTCCCGGAACTACTCCTAGCAGATTTAAGTTCTCACAAATAGTTCTTACCAAATAAACCATACGAGTGGGGAACAAGCCGCAGGAGTCAGAGCACAACCTGGGTCACCACCATCCCCTAACAAATAGGGGATGGAGGGAGACGACTTCCAGTAACATAAATACTCGCCTCCTTCGCCTTTTTTCTCATTCTACGCTTCCTCTAGCCGCTGGCTACTCTCTCTCTCTCCTTACCATGTCTCTCTCCTACTCCCAAAAGATCCAGCCGATGGTGGAGGTTCGCCCTTAACCAGAACTAGCAAACAACCCTAAAAGATCGGTGGAGGTCCGCCCTTAACCGCACAAACATCCAAAAAGATCCAGCCGATGGTGGAGGTATCGCCCTTAACCAGAACTGGCAAATTTCCTAAAAGATCGGTGGAGGTCCGCCATTAACCGCACACATCCAAAAAGATCCAGCCGATGGTGGAGGTATCGCCCTTAACCAGAACTGGCAAATTCCCCCCTCGCCACTCGTGGTGAATATTACGCCAAATTTAAATTCATCACAGTGGTAACCTCCGACGTTCCCGCAATCTTCGTTTCTCACTCGTCACGATCTCACACATCTAACATTCACATCTCCCATGCTAACATTCTGAATCGGCCATTTTCGCTGTTTTCGAATTTGAAATTTCAACATTCAATTTGAAATTTCAAATCCACTTGTCAACTCGCATCTTCTCCAACCCTCCCGATCAACATTTACCAACGTCGGCCATTTTTCCTTTTTCCAATTTTGAAATTTCAAAATTCAAATTGAAATTTCAAATCCACAGTCCCGCAATGTTTAAATCAACATTCACCTCACCAATTCTAAACAGTTCACACAGGTACTTCCGACGACGTTACGCATCCTCGAACTTATCGCAACCCCTCTTGAATTCGCCTCCACCTTTCGAACGCCACCACCTCACACCACTTTCTTTCGCTCCCCGATCTTTTAGCTGTCACCCTCCCGTCCACGCCCGTCAGCGTCAACCCTACCCCCTCGCCCGACCCCTCTCGCTGGTCACAACACATCGACGCCGATGGGAATATCCCCCATCCACTGCCCCCTCTGCAACCCCACTCAACCTTCCACCTTTTTTCGCATGAACAAGGGGGGGAGATAAGTCGGCGGCTGGAGGAAAGTAGAATCAACACCCCACCACCCCTTTTTTCACACAGCCCCCTTCTCGGTCAGCAAACCATCACCCTCCCCCCACGACCGACCCTGCACCCAAACTCATGGAAGGCCTCAAGCCCCACCCCTTCCACCCCGCTCGCCCATTAAGCAAGCGTTTTCTTACCCCCCTCAGGGTGGACCCAACCCTCCGCTCGCCAAAGACATCTCGCACGAGATATCAGAACCGCCAGCGCATTTTTACCCCCCTCAGGGAGGGACCAACCCTTCCCGCCCCTCAACGCCACTGCAACCACGGCGAACACCGCCGCACACACCTCAACCCTCTCGACCCCCACCCACTTGGCGTCTCTGCGACCCCGGCGAACACCGCCGCACCAACCCCCTCGACCACCACCCCTCAAACCCTCCACTCACTCGGGGGCCCTCTCTTCCCGCCCCACGATGCTGGGGGCTGACCGCTTCGCCCCCTTCACCAACCCCCCTTTGGAAGGCTTCCGCCCCTCGCCCAAGAGCCAGGGTTAACTCTTTCCCCTCACCAATCCCCCTTCGGAAGGCTTCCACCCCTCGCCTACGAGCCAGGGTTAAATTGCAACGGCCCACGCTTCACCCTCACCCCCCCCCCCCCCCCGCCACAATCACTGGGGGACCCAGCACCTGTACATATCGCACCTGTAAATATGATTCCTGTAAATACCTTTAAAACACACCTGTAAATATCGAGCTACCTTATATGTCAATGTAAATATTCTCTAGCTGTAAGTCACTTCTCTTTGTACATAATCTCTCCTCATTCACCTGTAGATTCCCTAGCTCTAAGTCACATGCTGTTTTTATCTGTATACTAGCCTTAAGTTACTCCTCTTTGTACATACTCTCCTCATGCAACTATATATCCTAGCTCTAAGTCACTCCTCTTTGTGCATACTCTCCCCATGCAACTGTATACACTAGCTCTAAGTACCCACTTTTGTACATATACTATTACTTCACGCCAATCTTCGCCACCTACTACCTAGTATTGAGCAAACCACAATCTCAACTACTGTCAATCACCGCCTTCAGCCTACATTGTTTGCCTCAGCCCTCAGCTTTGTAAACTTGGGCCCTCAGCCACATCCGAATGTTCACTTGCTCACTTTCCACCGCCATCAGCACTCCTCCTGTCTGCCATAGCCCTCAGCCTTTTGTAACCTTGCGCCTTCAGCACCATCCTGTTTGCCATAGCCCTCACCACTTGTAATCCTGTGCCCTCAGCTCTTGGAAATTTTTTGCTCGCTCGAACTGGGGGGACCCATGTCGTGAGTCCCTCCCGGAACTACTCCTAGCAGATTTAAGTTCTCACAAATAGTTCTTACCAAATAAACCATGCGAGTGGGGAACAAGCCGCAGGAGTCAGAGCACAACCTGGGTCCCCACCATCCCCTAACAAATAGGGGATGGAGGGAGACGACTTCCAGTAACATAAATACTCGCCTCCTTCGCCTTTTTTCTCATTCTACGCTTCCTCTAGCCGCTGGCTACTCTCTCTCTCTCTCTCTCCTTACCATGTCTCTCTCCTACTCCCAAAAGATCCAGCCGATGGTGGAGGTTCGCCCTTAACCAGAACTGGCAAACAACCCTAAAAGATCGGTGGAGGTCCGCCCTTAACCGCACAAACATCCAAAAAGATCCAGCCGATGATGGAGGTATCGCCCTTAACCAGAACTGGAAAATTTCCTAAAAGATCGGTGGAGGTCCGCCATTAACCGCACACATCCAAAAAGATCCAGCCGATGGTGGAGGTATCGCCCTTAACCAGAACTGGCAAATTCCCCCCTCGCCTCTCGTGGTGAATTTTACGCCAAATTTAAATTCATCACAGGGTGTTATGGGCGAAAAATGAAGATAGGGGTTTTCGAGGTTGTAGTGAACATGAGCTTGTGTGGTATCATCTTCCATGTTTTTTAGAGCGAGAAGACCGAATATGAAGTTAATTTTGACCAAAGAGTAAAGAATTGAGGTTGCAATGAAGGTTCAGCTCCCAAAATATATTTTTTGTTAGTCAAAAACCCGGGAAATTGTCTGAAATCACCATAAACTTGTATAATACGCTAGAAGTAGTATCACCACGTGAATCAAGACAATTAAATTGCACTATCAATGGTCAAAGATAATTTGTCGAAAATAGGAGCCTAATTCGTGTTTTTGGGAAACAATAAATGAACAGCCAAAATTTTTGTAGGAATGTCCATTAGAATAATAAACCCATGTGACAAGGACTTTGCAGCGATTTTCTGTAGAGTAGGCATCACTATCTTTAGTCATACAGTTTCCATTCACTCGACACGCCAACATAAACTTTCATTCAATATTTACATGCACACCATCAATAACATTAAGGCTTGCTCACACATAATCCATTCAACTTTACAGAAGGATAGGATTATACCAATCGTCTATCATACCCATTTCGGACATTCCATCCATTCCGTATATTTTGCCCATTCCTCCTATTTTGCCCAAACCACCCACCCTGCCTGGGCCGAATCTCTCCAAAAGTCTCCCCCAGAACGCCCCAAGACTCCTGATTCCCCAGCACTACGCCTACTCTGCCCATTCCGTCTTTTCCGTCTACTCGACCCAATCTACCCATTTGCCTATTCTGCACAAACCACCTAATCTGTGTAATGAATGTCATATTTCGTTCAAAATTGTTCTAAATGGTAACCGAAAGGAAAATATCATTATTTTGAATATTTGGGATACTCAGTTCTGGAATGACGATACCTGACCTTGACTACGAGAAGAAAAATTCCATATTTCGTCCGATATGGTTGCAAATGGCGTGCAAAAGGTATATTTCAAAGATGCGGAATGGGCTGCTTGTGCAGAATAGGCGGAATGTGCGGAGTAGACAAAATGGCACAATATCCGGAATGGGTGTAATAGACTGAATAGATTCAATGGGTGGAATAGGAAGTTGATTGATTATGGCAAACGATCGTAGACCCACCCTCGGGATGACCACCCTGATCCATCAAAACAGAAATCCAGGAAGCACTCCTAAACCACAGGAGCCTTCATAAATCAATATTATAAAATAAGTTCATATCTGTACCAATACTTATAGATATTATCTATACTTATAGATGAATTTTGGCAAGCACTTTACTAAAAACTAATAAGCAAACAGATGCCCTCTGACATTCGAAAATTTAGAGGACAGAAGTAATTTACTGAGGAATTTTTCTCTCTCAAAACATTCATGTTACCATTTGGAGATGAGCAGAGAACAGGATCACGATTCTCCATTAACTTACGGGATCAAAAAGCAACGCAAAGCAAGCGCAAAAAGCACTTCCTTGGAGCATGACGGAAGAGTGTGCAAAATTCTCTGTCCGTTATGTCTGTGAGGCTTTGTAGCCCTGTCAAAGAAGAAAAAGAAGAGCAAGAAGCAGAGAAACTTGAAAAATAGCGATTTTCAAACTTCCGTAACTCCGGCACCCCGAGGGTTGAAATTTGGAACATTCCTCAGGGGCCCCTCAAGAATGGGTATACGAAAAACCAACCCCGGAGCAACCGCCAGGGGGCCAAGTTACTGGGGAAGGGGGAGGCTACTTGTTCTGTTGTGTAAACATTGCTCCTGCTCGCTTCGAGTTTTTCGGTTTTCTCGGCGGGTTGGGACGCTCCCACGTCGAGAGATGGGGAGGTTGTCTGTATCCTCTCCAACAGCTGCTACTCAGCGACGTTTCTGCAGTGATGATAGCGCTTGTGATTATGTATCGTTCTGCATCCTCCACAGTTAATTCGACGAGGAACCCGGCAAGCACAAGCTTTTCACGCAGCATAGAAATAATCGCTTTTGGTTTATTACCTATTCTGTGAATAGTATACCTATGTATTCGCTCAAAAAAATGTTAACATGGAACATGTTTTTACGGGAGTAAACTGGGCTGCAGACTGTCCTGTCCCGTCCATGAAACACTGCTCCCCTCCTCGTCACCCGCACAGTTCTCCCTCTACCCCACTCCTGCCACCACCCCACCCCACTCCTACCATACGTGGTGTCTTCTCCGAGGAGAGTATTATGGCCAGACCTCTCACTCCACCGAAAACTGCCGAGGGGGTTCTACCTACCCGAAAAACGCAGTAAGCAGCTGACGACGACGTGCAAGTATTACATTACATTGCGTTAGGTCGCTGGTCCAAGGCTTGGAAATCCCACGAAGTTTTTTTGCTTCCTCACTACCAAAGGTAGGGAAGCCTTGGATTCGTGATTGAGTAAAAAAAAGTTTTTTTTTTTTTTTTTTTTTTTTCCCCCTACGCCATTTTAGGTCTGCGGCTCTTCCGCCATGCGACCTCGAGCAGCCCAATATAGTTTCGCGATTTTCACCCAGTGAGTGTCGTCCGGCAAGAAAGAATTTCTAATGTCCTCAAGGTGAGGACATGTCCTCCAAAATGAAAATTTCCACTACCATTTTCCGTTTCAGACATCGAGGAACATATTTGGTTCCGTGTCTATTCCTTGCAACACCCATAACTACCCGAAATAATGGTCGAAGTGGGCTGAAATTTTGAGGATAGGTGCGGGTTGAGTCCCAGATGGTCCCATACCAAAATCATTGAAAAAGTACCGTAACTTTTGTCTGCGCATGCGCAAACGTGAAATAATTGGAACACCCATAAGTACCCTAAATATCGTTGAAATGAGTTCAAACTTGGAGGGTCGGTCAGGAATAATACTTTGGTAGTTCCAAATTAATTTCATTGGAATCGTAACTTTGATCTACGCATGCGCGAACATGAAATGTTGACCATTTCCTTGTAACGCTTCTAACTACGCGATAAATAGTCGCAGAGAGCTGAAATTCTGAGGGTATACGCGGGTTAGATCGCAGATGGTCCCGTTTCAAAATCATGAAAATCGTTTAGTCTGCGCATCGCAAACGTGAAATACTTGGGAGTGCCCATAACTACCTTAATTGTAGTTGAAATAAGTTCACATATGGACGGTAGATCAGTATAATACTTTGATGGTTCCATTATGAACTTCATTGGAATCTTACGGTAATTTCCCTCTGCGCATGCGCAAACATGAAATGTTGACCATTTCCTTGTAACGCTTCTAACTAAGCGATAAATAGTCGCAGAGAGCTGAAATTCTGAGGGTATACGCGGGTTAGATCGCAGATGGTCCCGTTTCAAAATCATGAAAATCGTTTAGTCTGCGCATCGCAAACGTGAAATACTTGGGAGTGCCCATAACTACCTTAATTGTAGTTGAAATAAGTTCACATATGGACGGTAGATCAGTATAATACTTTGATGGTTCCATTATGAACTTCATTGGAATCTTACGGTAATTTCCCTCTGCGCATGCTCAAACATGAAATGTTGACCGTTTCCTTATAACGCTTCTAACTACGCGAAAAATAGTCGTAGAGAGATGAAATTTTGAGGGAACACGCGGGCTGGATCGCAGATGGTCCCGTATCATAACGAACCTACCCAACTAGTCTATACGTTCATGTGATTCAAGTGAGGAAACTGTAGTGCCTACTCGAATTGGCAGACGGTTTTCTACATATATCTCCATCCATATCCTCTGTTATCATGTACCTTGTACCTATTCGAAAAACATGTTCCATGTTTCCTTGCTTTGATCCTTGATCTAAACTGTTATAATCCGGGGGTCTGGGGCTGTCCCCCAGATTTCATTCGACAATAAGCGTACCGTCATGGACACAAACCACTGGCGGCTAGACGCCCCCTACGGCAACGCTTTTTTTTTAATAACACCCCCTTAAAATTTTTTCTTTTACGTTTCAAGGTGCGTAGATTCCAAAAACAATGCAAAGTCCTTGTCACATGGGTTTTTATATACTACTGGACCCCCCCCCCTGGGTATTTCTACAGAAATGCTGGTTGTTCATTTACTGTTTCTTTCATGTGCAATTATTGAAATGACTATTTTTGATGGTTTCCACCAATTTTGGCCCCCAAACAACGAATTAGGCTCGGTTTTTTAAACAGATTATTTTGACCATTGATTGTACCATTTAATCGTCTTGATTCACCTGCTGATACTACTTCTAGTGTTATTACACAAATGTATGGTGATTGACACATAAAAAATGAATAAAGGGAGCTTAACCTTCGTTACAACCTCAATCCTTCACTCTACGGTCAAAATCAACTTCATATTCGGTCTTCTCGCCCTGAATAACATGGAAAACGATACCTCTTCACAAGCTCATGTTCATTAAAACCTCAAAAAACCTCGAAAACCCCTATTTTTACACCTATTTTCCCCCTTAACACCCCTGGGTGTATTCCGATCGGGCTGTCGAGCTTCGGAGCACAACTGGGACCCAGATGTGTTCCCAAATGGGGACTCAACCTGAGTGCGGAAGAACGACGATTTTAGACCAAAATTTATCGTACATTTAAGGCTGAAACTTCGTTAGAACCTTAATTTTCCACTCTTTGCTGAAAATCGACTTCATATTCGGTCTTCTCGTCCCAAAAACATGGAAAACAATATACCTCAAAAGCTCATGTTACTAACATATTACTAAAACACAGAAAGTAGGTACCTATTTTTATACACATTTTCACTCTTAGCACCCCTGGGTATATTCCGATCAAGGTTTCGGGACACAACTAGAGCCCAAATGGAGCACGTGTGCTAAATAACGAATTTTTTAGACCGAAAATGAAGTAGATATGGATGATACGGCGTACGGCGGACTGACATTGCATTTTCTGAATCTACGCACCTTGAAACCTAATAATTTTGAGGGGGTGTTATAAAATTTTTTGCTGAACGAATACAGGTGTATTGTTCACAGAGTATAAACCAAAATGCAATGCCCGTCCGCCGTATCATCCATATATTCTACTCCATTTTCGATCTAAAAAATTCGTTCTCTCGCACACAGGCTCCATTTGGGCCCTTATTATGTCCCTAAACTTTGCAGCCTGATCGGAATACACCCAAGGGTGTTTTTAGGTGAAAATGGGTGTAAAAAAGGGTTTTTTGTATTTTAGTAACATGGGCTTGTGAGGTATCGTTTACCATGTTTTTTGGGACGAGGAGACCGAATATGAAGTCGATTTTGACCAAAGAGTGAATAATTATTGAGGTTCTAACGAAGTTTCAGCCTTAAATTTACGTTATATTTTGATCAAAAATCGTCGTTCTTCTTCACACAGTTCGTGTCCATATTTTGGAACACATTGGGTCCTAGTTGTGCTCGGAAGCTCGGCAGCCCGATCGTAATACACCCAGGGGTGTTATGGTGTACAAATTGGTGTACAAATTGGTGTGAAAATAGGGGTTTTTGAGGTTTTTTAAAGGTTTCAGTGTAGAACCTGAGCTTCAGATGTACCGTATTCCATGTTTTTTTAGGGCGAGAAGAAGGAATATGAAGTAGATTTTGACCGAAGCGTGAAGAATTGAGATTGTTACGAAGGTTCAGCTCTCATTATTCATTTTTTATGTGTCGAAAACCTGGGTAATTGTCTGAAATCACCATAAATTTGTATAATAACACTAGAAGTAGTATCAACAGGTGAATCAAGATGATCAAATGGCATTATCAATGATCAAAGATAATTTGTAAAAAAAGGTAGGATCTTAATTTGTGTTTTCGAGAAACAAAAAAAGAACTGCCCACATTTCTGTAGATATGTCCAGTAGAATAATATACCCATGTGACAAGGACTTTGCAGCGTTTTTATTATTGTCGTTGGAGCGGAAAACCCCTTTGGCAAAGTAGCGGCCATGGATTCATCAAATTTTACGTATGTTGCGTGGGATCGTCTTAAAAGATTAAAAGATGCATTGCTTAGGATATCAGCTGTTTGTGGTGCTTTTCAACTACCTATGCATCGTCAGGGTATTCATCGAAGAGAATGGTGGTTCCTAGCTTGTTGCAATTTTTCTCCTCGAAAGGACGTCTGAAAACTTTTCTCTGGATACCCACACTACTTACTTGATGCAGAAGAAATCCATCGTCAGTGAGGTACCTACACATCGGGGTTGGGGTAATATACGTAGGTAGGTAGTATATATAGTACTTATTCCCTATCTCGTCATTGTTGGTTACAGGGTCGAATGACTCGGAGAAAATAGATTTACGAGTTTTTATCATACCAATTTCGATATCAATCAGGGTTGCGGCTGGCAGCAGCCATTTTGATGGTAGGGCTGATGATGAAATAGCGAAAAACCATAATTTCTATGAGTAAATTTGATGGATTTTAAATTTGTGGTGCTTTTCGAAATCAGCGATTGTTACTTTCGTGCTGTACGTTCTTTCCATTAGAGTAGCCGTTTGGACGCTACAGACGACGAAAAATGTTAATGTTAATTGTTAATTTTTCACAAAGTTGGTAAAAACGGTCATTTTGGTTTATTATTCTGTGAATAATTTGCTCAGCAAAAAAATTTTATAACACCCCCTCAAAATTTTTTCTTTTCCGTTTCAAGGTGCGTAGATTCCAAAAATGCAATGTCCGTCCGCCGTCCGCCGTATCACGTGTACCGGCTTCATTTTCGGTCTAAAAAAGTCTTTCTTTTGCACACATGCTCCATTTGGGCCCTAGTTGTGTCCCGAAACTTTTCAGCCCGATCGGAATATATCCAGGGGTGTTATGAGTGAAAATGTGTGTAAAAATAGGTACTTTTTGCGTTTTAGCAACATGTTGGTAACATGGGCTTCTGAGATACCGTTTTCCATGTTTTTGGGGACGAGAAGACCGAATATGAAGTCGATTTTGACCAAAGAGTGGAAAATTGAGTTCTACCAAATGATCAGCTCCCAAAATTGATTTTTTATGAGTGAAAAACCTGGGAAATCGTCTAAAATCACCATCAGTTTGTATAATAACACTGGAAAAAGTGTCAACACGTGGATCAAGACGGTTTAAATGGCACTATCAATGATAGAAGATAATTTGAAAAAAAAGGAGGGCACCTAATTCGTGTTTTGGGGGCCAAAATTAATTAACTAAGTTAAATGAACAGCCAACATTTCTGTAGGTATGTCCAATAGAATAATATACCCATGTGACAAGGACTTTGCAGCGTTTGTGTTTTAGTAACATATTAGTAAAATGAGCTTTTAAGGTATCGTTTTCCATGTTTTTGGGGACGAGGAGACCGAATATGAAGTCAATTTTGACCAAGGAGTGGAAAATTGAGGTTGTACCAGATGTTCAGCTCTCAAAATTGATTTTTTATGAGTCAAAAACCTGCGAAATCGTCTGAAATCACCATCAATTTGTAGAATAACTTTAGAAAACGTGGATCAAGACGATTAAATGGTACTGTCAATGATCAAAGATAATTTGAAAAAAAAGGGCGTACCTAATCCAAGTTTTAGGGGCCAAAATTGGTGGAAACCACCAGAAATAGCTATTTAAATTATTTTACATGAAAGCAACAATAAATAAACAGCCAACCTTTCTGCAGGTATGTCTAATAGAATAATAAAACCATGTGACAAGGACTTTGCAGCGTTTTTGACGACGGTTTGCGACTATACCACATGGTCGAAATCCACGTTTTAAAGCCTCATTTTGCGCAAAATTTAATGTTCTTCAAATTTGAAACAGTACGTTTTTTTCAGGAAGCTCCTTCAGCGGTTTTTTGGACAAAAACTGAAACAAGTCAAACAATTTCGTGATTTATTGGACGCTTATCATAAGCGGGCATCCTGGGAGGGTGCAAAACTAGGATACTTCTATTATATGCCTACTAAAGTGATTAAAACTAACTCCTTATTGTAACCTAAGCCGCCCTGGAGGTCTGATTTGATCGGACTATTTATCGAGCTTTATGTATATTTATTTTTATTTAATGAATTTAGCTGAAGTTGGGTTTTAGCTTGGGCTTGGCAATAATGTGGGATAATGTGCGTCTAAAGCGTGTATTTAACTTCTACTTTTTTATTATTTTTTTGGGTTACTGTATTAATTATGATTACTATTTGTTCCTTTCACTATCGAATAATGTGTGTTCACCACTACGAATTATTATTATTTATTTATGGGGGCCGAAAATCGACCGGCGCTTCCACCAGTAATGTGAGCCTATTCCTGAACGTTGCGATTTACTTCCTACGATCTACCGGCTTGTGGCACCTAGGTACAAAGTTGCCAGGTGTCGGAAATGTCCCAATACGATGGTGAAGCTGCAAAGGGCTACAAAGGGGGGGTGAAGCTACAAAACTTGAGAGTCGAAGTTAGTCACTTGTGTTCCTGAATTCAAAAACTTCGAGTTCGATGATCTTGGAAGCGATCATCTGGGCCTGCTGAGGACAATCACCTCCTGCATCAGCATCCTCAATTACCTAGGTCGCTGTGGAGACCACAGTCGGAATGATAAAGCCGATGGGAATAAGATGAATTTGTTATAAAATCTGCCTGGACAGTTACATACACAAAAATATGTTTGATGCCTCGAGATTTTATTAACCCGCTGGCCAGTTGTGACACCTGAAATCATGGGTTCACACAAATAAACTTTAAAAGAAAGAGTACTCTGATCCCAAAGTCAAGTTGTCCAATTTGGTGAATGATTCGAAGATTCGCCCCCATTCCAGCAAGTGGTTATTAAAGCTTAGAGGACTGTTAATTCTTCTGAATGGAAAGCAACATATTACAGCACTGATAGGCGGCAGAGTGTTCAAAGTGACCTCACAAGATCTACACCACATTTTATGACCATAGCAGAGTGGAAGTTGCGGCATTCATTTCTTACACCGGAAGGGGCTATTTAGAACTCCTCAATAGTGAAGGACGCTTGGCGCTATCGCTATATAGGTACAGGTTTAAGTACCTACTAATGGATGAGTTTAATTTTCGAGGAACTTCCTCGACCTACTTATTGCTTAAGTTGCGTTATTAATATTTTTTGTTTTGTTGGCTGAGCAATCAATAAGAGCCGACGCTGACAACAGACGGTTCTAAAAAACCAAATTGTAGGTACCTATGTACCTATGGTTCATTTATTTCATTCTTCATCTTATTGTACAAAACGCTGCAAAGTCCTTGTCACATGTGTTTATTATACTATTGGACAAACCTACAGAAATGTTGGCAGTTAATTTATTGTTTCTTTCACGTGAAATAATTCGAATAGCTATTTCTGATGGTTTCCACCAATTTTGGCCCCCAAAACACGAATTAGGTAGGCTCCTTTTTTTTCTTTTTTCCAAATTATCTTTGACCATTGTGAGTGCGATTTAATCGTCTTGATCCACATGCTGAAACTTTTTCTAGTGTTATTATACAAACTGATTGTGATTTCAGACGATTTCCCAGGTTTTTCACTCACGAAAAATCAATTTTGGGAGCTGAACAGTTGGTAGAACCTCAATTAACCACTCTTTGGTCAAAATCGACTTCATATTCGGTCTTCTCGTCCCCAAAAACATGGAAAACGATACCTCAAAAGCTCATGTTACTAACATGTTGCTAAAACGTAAAAAGTACCTATTTTTACACACATTTTCACTCATAACATCCCTGGGTATATTCCGATCGGGCTGAAAAGTTTCGGGACACAACTAGGGCCCAAATGGAGCTTGTGTGCAAAAGAACGACTTTTTTAGACCGAAAATGAAGCCGGTACACGTGATACGGCGTACGGCGGACGGACATTGCATTTTTGGAATCTACGCACCTTGAAACGGAAAAGAAAAATTTTTGAGGGGGTGTTATAAAAATTTTTTGCTGAGCGAATACATAGGTGTATTATTCGCAGAATAATGAACCAAAAACGCAGCAAAGTCCTTGTCACATGGGTTTATTATTCTATTATTTGATTGGTCTACAGAATAATGCTGGCTGTTTATTTATTGTTTCTTTCATGTAAAATAATTGAAATAGCTATTTCTGATGGTTTCCACAAATTTTGGCCCCCAAAACTTGAATTAGGTACTACGCTCCTTTTGGTTTATTATTCTGTGAATAATACACCTATGTATTCGCTCAGCAAAAAATTTTTATAACACCCCCTCAAAATTTTTTCTTTTCCGTTTCAAGGTGCGTAGATTCCAAAAATGCAATGTCCGTCCGCCGTCCGCCGTACGCCGTATCACGTCTACAGGCTTCATTTTCGGTCTAAAAAAGTCGTTCTTTCGCACACATGCTCCATTTGGGCCCTAGTTGTGTCCCGAAACTTTTCAGCCCGATCGGAATATACCCAGGGGTGTTATGAGTGAAAATGTGTATAAAAATAGGTACTTTTTGCGTTTTAACAACATGTTAGTAACATGAGCTTTTGAGGTATCTTTTTCCATGTTTTTGAGGACGAGAAGACCGAATATGAAGTCGATTTTGACCAAAGACGCGGAAATTGAGGTTTTACCAAAGGTTCAGCTCCCAAAATTGGTTTTTTATTAGTCAAAAACCTGGAAAACTGTCTGAAATCACCATCAATGTGTACAATAACATTGGAAAAAGTGTAAACAGGTGAATCAAGACCATTAAATGCCACTACCAATGATCAAAGATGATCTTAAAAAAAAAAAAAAAAGCGTACCTATTTCATGTTTTTGGGGCCAAAATTGGTGGAAATCATCAGAAATAGCTATTTCAATCATTCCACATGAAAGAAACAATACATTTAACAGCCAAAAAAAATCTCTAGAACTCCAATAGAATAATAAACCCATGTGACAAGGACTTTGCAGCGTTTTTTTTTTTTCAAATTACCTTTGATCATTGATTGTACCATTTAATCGTCGTCATCCACGTGTTGACACTTTTGGTTTATTATTCTGTGAATAATACACCTATGTATTCGCTCAGCAAAAAATTTTTATAACACCCCCTCAAAATTTTTTCTTTTCCGTTTCACGGTGCGTAGATTCCAAAAATGCAATGTCCGTCCGCCGTCCGCCGTACGCCGTATCACGTGAACAGGCTTCATTTTCGGTCTAAAAAAGTCGTTCTTTCGCACACATGCTCCATTTGGGCCCTAGTTGTGTCCCGAAACTTTTCAGCCCGATCGGAATATACCCAGGGGAGTTATGAGTGAAAATGTGTATAAAAATAGGTACCTACTTTCTGTGTTTTAGTAACATGTTAGTAACATGAGCTGTTGAGGTATCTTTTTCCATGTTTTTGGGGACGAGAAGGCCAAATATGAAGTCGATTTTGACAAATGAGTGGAAAATTGAGGTTCTACCAAAGGTTCAGCTGCCATAATTGATTTTTTATGAGGCAAAAACTTGGAAAATCGTCTGAAATCACCATAAATTTGTATAATAACACTAGAAAAAGTGTCGACAAGTGGATCAAGACGATTAAATGACACTACCAATGATCAAAGATAATTTGAAAAAAAAATTAAAAGGAGCGTAGGTACCTACCTAATTTGTGTTTTGGGGGCCAAAATTGGTGGAATCCATCACAAATAGCTATTTCACTAATTAGCTAATTAGTCCAGTAGAATAATAAACCCATGTGACAAGGACTTTGCAGCGTTTTTCTAGTGTTATCATACAAATTGATGGTGATTTCAGGCGATTTCGCAGGTTTTTGACTCATAAAAAATCAATTTTGGGAGTTGAACATCTGGTACAACATCAATTTTCCACTCCTTGGTCAAAATCGTCTTCATATTCGGTCTTCTCGTCCCCAAAAACATGGAAAACGATACCTCAAAAGCTCATTTTACTACCATGTTACTAAAACACAAAAAGTACCTATTTTTATACACATTTTCACTCATAACTCCCCTGGGTATATTCCGATCGGGCTGAAAAGTTTCGGGACACAACTAGGGCCCAAATGGAACATGTGTGCGAAAGAACGATTTTTTTAAACCGAAAATGAAGCCTGTACACGTGATACGGCGTACGGCGGACGGACATTGCATTTTTGGAATCGACGCACCTTGAAACGGAAAAGAAAACAGTTTGAGGGGTGTTATAAAATTTTTTTGCTGAGCGAATACATAGGTGTATTATTCACAGAATAATAAACCAAAAACAATATTAAACGCTATTCTTCTTTTGATACACTTCTTTCCCCATAGCGTGGGTACCTGAGAGTTACCCAGGTTTAGCTGTAGCTACCTGTGTGAACTTGAATACTACTTTTTATACCTACTTATTGAAGTTATTCATGGTCATCTCTTTTCGTGGTTGATGCAGTAACGGCCACAGAGGTATAAATAGCTACAGCATACATTAGCCTATTTTATTGCAAACCCCTTCCCTCCATCAGTAAACCAGCGTGGTTACTTTGCATGTGGGGGAACTTGAGTACTATTCAAGACTCCTGCATTTGAACTACATAAAGAGTGGGGGATATCGAGGACTGTCAGTGGAAAGGAGGCGGAGTCAGGGGCCATGAGGGGCGTGACCACAACATCTTCAACAGCTCGGAAACTAGTCTGGTCAAGAACACCAATACACGCGCTCATACACATATACATCAACTCAATACCCGAGGCCTCTTCATATGGACCAAGAGTCTAGCGGTGAGTCATTTGACGTATTTTTAAATGTTTGAACATGAATATTTCGTTGATCAATCAGTGACTCGAACAATGTTTCGCCCTGTGCACGTTCTGCGATCATGCTTCCTGAAGCGCCTCCTGAAGGATTCGAAAAAATGAGGATCACATAGCAAACGAATCGAGTGCCAAGATGTAGTGCAGTTCAGTGCCTCTTGTGTTAAACAAAGTTTCGGCGTGGCGTACTTATGATGTAAGATGGAAAACTTGGTGGATCACCCAGCGCATCATCCTTACTACATGGTGTCTAGCAAACAACTCAAACGGAGATTCGTGCATTTGTGGTTTGACCTGGTCAGTAGAGATGGGTAGGTAGTACCTACGTCTGAAGTTGTGTTTCAGATCAAAAAATTATGTTTATCTTGTATGGTATATCGCTCCTAGGTTGTTGAGTCAACAAATAGGCAGGTTGGTACCAGTGAACCGGAAAACCCAAGTCCTAGAAGATGTGTACCAACACCCCGCTTGGTAGGCAGCGTGTTCACCTTTGTGCACTATAATTAATTTGTATTTTTTATAAAAATATCCACGTTTCACACTCAAGTGCTTTCGATACGCACTACCTACTTGTCAAAATGTTACACACGCCTTAAGGCTTAAGATTCTTCACACACGCTGGTTGGTGGTGAGAAATTTGTTGTAGGTGGATGCTTCTCCTCATCGCGCGGAATGAACTATACCTATTACTATAATACAATAAAAATTATGGCGTGTATCAATATGAATATAAACTGAACAGTACATTATTAAGTCCTTGCTAAAATTCGTGAAATGAGATACTACGAAGCACCTTATCCAAATCGAAATCCGCCTCACAAAAGAAAAAATTCGAATCAAGAGGAATCGAACTAAACGGGAACATTTTGAATAGGTAGGAAACCCGTAACCTGTAACTTTTATTAGCGAATTTTCAAAGAAAACTAAGCTATTGCAATGGGTCAAAAATTTTCAGAACCTAAATTGTTGACATTTTTTATGGGCAAATCCGTTTCAGAGCATCCTGAATTCGTCCCTAGATTTTAACAAAAATTTATTTTTATGTAACTATATATAATATATATTTATCTATATATTTGTTTGTTTGTTTGTTTATGTGTCACTCCAGACGATATCTGACCTTGGGTATGTGATACAAATTCCAAATTTCGCCTAAATATTCGTGTTGCCAAACAAAAGCATGAGTTCGAAATGTGCGACTTTTCCCTACTGGACAAATATACTTATACATAAATATTATTTACCTAATTAACTTGTATCTTCTCTCTTCAATTACGAATTCTGAATACAACTGAGGCTGGATGGGCAGCACCGTTTTGCTACACGTAGAACTGACGGCTTTTGACCGTGTAAGCTGACTAGCTGTTCTAACAGAACCGTGTGAGGGTAACGAGTCCAACAATTACTTATTGTAATGAGTCATCAGATCAAAACTAGGTATTGGTTTCTATTTTCTTCGTTGAATGACGAAAATAAGCATAAAAATCGGTGAAGTATATATATATATATTTTGGAAACTGGCAAACTTGACCAATAAACGTACTGGTTTTACCGATGGTGCTCATCAGTAGGTGCCTATCTAATTTACTCATAAATGGGTATCTACCTAATTTAGGTATTATTCACCTGATACATTTCAGTTCTGAAATCATCCCCCCCCCCCTCCCTTTCATTCTGTGAGAGTGAATCGTTAGGATGCTGAACGTTGCGTGGGCTTGAATATACACAGAAGTCAAATAGCATTTGTCACTGACTGTATGTACAAGCGTTCCGCAAACATGATCCCCCCCCCCCCCCCCCCGAATGGGTATTATGACTTGACATTTTGAGGGTATACTCCTTAGGCCATCATAATTCGCTGAATAATTTTGGTACAATTAGGCGACAAAGGAGCAGCGGCGTGGCGTCGGCAATGACGTCGATAAATGCAAAAATCACTGCAAAGTCCTTGTCACATGGGTTTATTATTCTTTTCGACAAACCTACAGAAATGTGGGCTGTTAATTTTTTGTTTCTCAAAAACACGAATTAGGCTCCTATTTTTTTTTTTTAAACCAATCATCTTTGATCATTGATAGTGCCATTTGATTGTCTTAATTCACCTGTTAATATTACTTCTAGTGTTATTATACAAATTTATGGTGATTTCAGAAATTTCCCAGTTAATGACTCATAAAAAATGAATTTTGGGAGACAACCCCAATTCTTCACTGTTTCGTCAAAATCAACTTCATATTCGGTCTTCTCGCTCTGAATAAGATGGAAAAAGATACCTCTTCACAAGCTCATGTTCATTAAAACCTCGAAAACCCCGATTTTTACACCCATTTTCCCTCTTAACACCCCTGGGTGTATTCCGATCGGGCTGCCGAGCTTCGGAGCACAACTAGGACCCAAATGTGTTCCAAAATTTGGACCCAAACTGTGTGCTGAAGAACGACGATTTTAGACCAATATATAACGTATATTTAAAAATAAATAACATAAATGCAAAAATCACTGCAAAGTCCTCGTCACATGGGTTTATTATTCTATTTGACAAACCTACAGAAATGTGGGCTGTTAATTTTTTGTTTCTCAAAAACACGAATTAAGCTCCTACTTTTTTTTTAAACCAATCATTTTTGATCATTGAGAGTGCCATTTAATTGTCTTAATTCACCTGTTGATAATACTTCTAGTGTTATTATACTAATTTACGGTGATTTCAGACGATTACCCAGGATTTGACCCATAAAAAATGAATAAAGTGAGTGAACCTTCGTTACAACCTCAATTCTTCACTCTTTGGTCAAAATCAACTTCATATTCGGTCTTCTCGCCCTGAATAACATGGAAAACGATACCTCTTCACAAGCTCATGTTCATTAAAACCTCAAAAAACCTCGAAAACCCCTATTTTTACACCTATTGTCCCCCTTAACACCCCTGGGTGTATTCCGATCGGGCTGCCGAGCTTCGGAGCACAACTAGGACCCAAATGTGTTCCAAAATTTGGACTCAAACTGTGTGCTGAAGAACGACGATTTTAGACCAATATATAACTTAAATTTAAGGCTGAAACTTCGTTAGAACCTCTATTTTCCACTCTTTGGTCAAAATCGACTTCTTATTCGGTCTCCTCGTCATAAAAAACGTGGAAAACAATGCCTCAGGTGCTCATGTTACTAAACCACCCATAAAACCCCATATTTGTACACCCATTTTTCACCCACAACACCTTTGGGTATATTCCGATCGGGCTGCAAAGTTTACGGATACAAGTAGGACCCAAATTGAGCGTGTGTGCGAAAGAACGAATTTTTTAGACCGAAAATGAAGTAGAGATATGGATGATACGGCGTACAGCGTACGGCATACGGCGTGTGGCGGACGGACATCGCATTTTTGGAATCAACGCACCTTGAAACGTAACAGAAAAAATTTTTGAGGGGGTGTTATAAAAAATCTTTACTGAGCGAACACACAGGTGTATTATTCACAGAGTAATACACCAAAACTGCTAATTTTTTGTTTTAGTTGAAATTTTAATACCTACCTATATTCGTTGCCCATTAGAAATAGCTGTCAGCTATGGATGCAGCCGCAAAATGTAGAAACCTGCATGTTTTGAGCCCTAGTGGATTTTTACTTGAAATTTGGTGGGTGAGCCCTATGTGTACAACAAAAATTCACCTGAAAATATTCGACACCTCCACAAACTTTACTGGTGCCAGCAAGAAGAATACGAATAAGAATGTGTCGACTTCCATGTATGTGCGCAGACGAAGGTTAGGGTCCAATTTGGATGACATTCATACGGGACAATCCCACACGTACCCTCCAAGATATGGCGGTAACAAGGAGTTGCGTACTCACTGATAGACACGGAAACCGAATAGTTTGATGTCTGAAACGCCAAGTGCGAGTGGAAATTTGGATTTTGGAGGACCTATTTTGTTCGCCTCTCGCATGACTCCCTTCATACATGGCTTCCCTACCTTCGATTGTAAGGATGCAAAATTAGTTTGAGAACTAATAGATTGACTATGTCCAGTTTGAGGGATGCACACACCAAAAGGAGAAATTGTACAACATTCCCAACCCCACAATAGTGTAATTTGTGAATTGAATTGTGAGATATCTTAAAGTAACTAGCTGAATGGCCGGTGCGTTGAACTAATGATCTACACACGTCGCACGTAGCACGAATCATACACGTAGCACGATAGATCGTGTATTAATAAACGTAGGGAACGTATTGAAGTATTTGGTACAAACACGTACTGACAGTGGAACCTTTCCGAGCCCGGACTGCGAACCCGTCCGGGACCGTTCTTTCCGCTTTAAAGGGGTTTCAGATGTACAGATGTTCAAGGGAGGGAGAAGCAAAAATTAAAAAAACAATATTTACGGAGCAATTTATTAAGCATTTTCGAAATCAGCACTATAAGCAGTTCGACTGTGTTGAATACCGAAAAAAACCTTGCAAAGTCCTTGTCACATGGGTTTATTATTCTATTGGATTTACCTACAGAAATTTTGGCTGTTCATTTATTGTTTCTTTCATGTGAAATAATTTAAATTGATATTTTTGATGGTTCCCACCAATCGTGGCCCCAAGAACCACTAATTAGGCTCCTGTGTTTGACAAATTATCTTTGATCATTGATAATGCCATTCAATTTCCTATCCTTTTCTAGTATCCTTTTCCATGTTTTTTAGGGCGAGAAGACAGAATATGAAGTCGATTTTGGGAATTGAGGTTCTAACGAAAGTTCAGCTCCCAAAATTCATTTTTATGAGTTAAAAAACCTGGGAAATCGTCTGAAATCACCATCAATTTGTATAATAACACTTGAAAAAGTGTCAAGAGGTGAATCAATACAATTAAATGGCGCTATACATTATCAGAGATAATTTGAAATGATAATAAAAGACCGTAAGTCGTGTTTTTTTGGGGCCAAAATTGGTGGAAACAATCAAAAATAGGTATTTCAATTACTTACTACACATGAAAAAAACAGTAAATGAACAGCCACAATTTCTGTAGAGTATGTCCAATAGAACAATAAACCCATGTGACAAGGACTTTTCAGCGTTTTTACCCCCATTTTGATTCATTAATCTGTAAATAATACACGTATGTATTCGCTCAGGAAAAAATTGCTATAACACCCGCCAACATTTTTTATTTTGCGTTTCAAGGTGCGTCGATTCCAAAAATGCCATGTCCGTCCACCGAACGCCATCCGCCGTATCACGCATTTCATTTTCGGTCTAAAAAATTCATGAGCACGTGAGGCATCGTTTTCCACGTTTTTTATGACGAGGAGACCGAATATGAAGTCGATTTTGACCAAAGAGTGGAAAATAGAGACGAACGAAATCACTCGCGAAGAAATCGTCGAAACCCATTTCAAAGAAAAACGGAGTTATTGAAAAAATAGTCTATTTCCACTAATACACGAAAAACGCAAAAAGCACTGTTATACCGGTTTCGGTGATCAAACCATCGTCAGTAACACACAATAACTAATAAGTTATACTAATAAGTAGTAGTGGTGGTGTTGTACTAATAAGTTATTGTGTGTTACTGACGGAAATCGGTATAACAGTGTTTTTTGCGTTTTTCGTGTACCTATTAGTGGAAATAGACTATTTTTTCAATAACTCCGTTTTTCTTTGGAAAATCGAGGTTCTAACGAAGTTTCAGCCTTAAATTTACGTTATATACTTATTGGTCTAAAATCGTCGTTCTTCCACACACAGTTTGGGTCAAAAATTTGGAACACAATTGGGTCTTAGTTGTGCTCCGAAACTCAGCAGCCCGATCGGATTACACCCAGGGGTGTTATGGGGGGGGGGGGGACGGGGATGAAAATGGGGTTTTTTGATGTTTTAGTAAGTAACACCCATTTTTCACCCGTAACACCCCTCAGGTATTTTGACCGGGCTGCCCAGTTTTGGGGCACAAGTAGGTCCCAAATGGGGACCCGAACTATGCAGGGAAGAACTACGATTTTAGACCAAATTATAACGTACATTTAAGGCTAAACTTTGTTATAACCTCAATTTTCCACTCTTTGGTCAAAATCGACTTCGTATTCGGTCTCCTCGTCCTAATAAACATGTAAAACGATACCTCACAAGCTCATGTTACTAAACCACCCATAAAACCCCATATTTGTACACCCATTTTTCACCCACAACACCTTTGGGTATATTCCGATCGGGCTGCAAAGTTTACGGATACAAGTAGGACCCAAATTGAGCGTGTGTGCGAAAGAACGAATTTTTTAGACCGAAAATGAAGTAGAGATATGGATGATACGGCGTACAGCGTACGGCATACGGCGTGTGGCGGACGGACATCGCATTTTTGGAATCAACGCACCTTGAAACGTAACAGAAAAAATTTTTGAGGGGGTGTTATAAAAAATCTTTACTGAGCGAACACACAGGTGTATTATTCACAGAGTAATACACCAAAACTGCTAATTTTTTGTTTTAGTTGAAATTTTAATACCTACCTATATTCGTTGCCCATTAGAAATAGCTGTCAGCTATGGATGCAGCCGCAAAATGTAGAAACCTGCATGTTTTGAGCCCTAGTGGATTTTTACTTGAAATTTGGTGGGTGAGCCCTATGTGTACAACAAAAATTCACCTGAAAATATTCGACACCTCCACAAACTTTACTGGTGCCAGCAAGAAGAATACGAATAAGAATGTGTCGACTTCCATGTATGTGCGCAGACGAAGGTTAGGGTCCAATTTGGATGACATTCATACGGGACAATCCCACACGTACCCTCCAAGATATGGCGGTAACAAGGAGTTGCGTACTCACTGATAGACACGGAAACCGAATAGTTTGATGTCTGAAACGCCAAGTGCGAGTGGAAATTTGGATTTTGGAGGACCTATTTTGTTCGCCTCTCGCATGACTCCCTTCATACATGGCTTCCCTACCTTCGATTGTAAGGATGCAAAATTAGTTTGAGAACTAATAGATTGACTATGTCCAGTTTGAGGGATGCACACACCAAAAGGAGAAATTGTACAACATTCCCAACCCCACAATAGTGTAATTTGTGAATTGAATTGTGAGATATCTTAAAGTAACTAGCTGAATGGCCGGTGCGTTGAACTAATGATCTACACACGTCGCACGTAGCACGAATCATACACGTAGCACGATAGATCGTGTATTAATAAACGTAGGGAACGTATTGAAGTATTTGGTACAAACACGTACTGACAGTGGAACCTTTCCGAGCCCGGACTGCGAACCCGTCCGGGACCGTTCTTTCCGCTTTAAAGGGGTTTCAGATGTACAGATGTTCAAGGGAGGGAGAAGCAAAAATTAAAAAAACAATATTTACGGAGCAATTTATTAAGCATTTTCGAAATCAGCACTATAAGCAGTTCGACTGTGTTGAATACCGAAAAAAACCTTGCAAAGTCCTTGTCACATGGGTTTATTATTCTATTGGATTTACCTACAGAAATTTTGGCTGTTCATTTATTGTTTCTTTCATGTGAAATAATTTAAATTGATATTTTTGATGGTTCCCACCAATCGTGGCCCCAAGAACCACTAATTAGGCTCCTGTGTTTGACAAATTATCTTTGATCATTGATAATGCCATTCAATTTCCTATCCTTTTCTAGTATCCTTTTCCATGTTTTTTAGGGCGAGAAGACAGAATATGAAGTCGATTTTGGGAATTGAGGTTCTAACGAAAGTTCAGCTCCCAAAATTCATTTTTATGAGTTAAAAAACCTGGGAAATCGTCTGAAATCACCATCAATTTGTATAATAACACTTGAAAAAGTGTCAAGAGGTGAATCAATACAATTAAATGGCGCTATACATTATCAGAGATAATTTGAAATGATAATAAAAGACCGTAAGTCGTGTTTTTTTGGGGCCAAAATTGGTGGAAACAATCAAAAATAGGTATTTCAATTACTTACTACACATGAAAAAAACAGTAAATGAACAGCCACAATTTCTGTAGAGTATGTCCAATAGAACAATAAACCCATGTGACAAGGACTTTTCAGCGTTTTTACCCCCATTTTGATTCATTAATCTGTAAATAATACACGTATGTATTCGCTCAGGAAAAAATTGCTATAACACCCGCCAACATTTTTTATTTTGCGTTTCAAGGTGCGTCGATTCCAAAAATGCCATGTCCGTCCACCGAACGCCATCCGCCGTATCACGCATTTCATTTTCGGTCTAAAAAATTCATGAGCACGTGAGGCATCGTTTTCCACGTTTTTTATGACGAGGAGACCGAATATGAAGTCGATTTTGACCAAAGAGTGGAAAATAGAGACGAACGAAATCACTCGCGAAGAAATCGTCGAAACCCATTTCAAAGAAAAACGGAGTTATTGAAAAAATAGTCTATTTCCACTAATACACGAAAAACGCAAAAAGCACTGTTATACCGGTTTCGGTGATCAAACCATCGTCAGTAACACACAATAACTAATAAGTTATACTAATAAGTAGTAGTGGTGGTGTTGTACTAATAAGTTATTGTGTGTTACTGACGGAAATCGGTATAACAGTGTTTTTTGCGTTTTTCGTGTACCTATTAGTGGAAATAGACTATTTTTTCAATAACTCCGTTTTTCTTTGGAAAATCGAGGTTCTAACGAAGTTTCAGCCTTAAATTTACGTTATATACTTATTGGTCTAAAATCGTCGTTCTTCCACACACAGTTTGGGTCAAAAATTTGGAACACAATTGGGTCTTAGTTGTGCTCCGAAACTCAGCAGCCCGATCGGATTACACCCAGGGGTGTTATGGGGGGGGGGGGGGGGGACGGGGATGAAAATGGGGTTTTTTGATGTTTTAGTAAGTAACACCCATTTTTCACCCGTAACACCCCTCAGGTATTTTGACCGGGCTGCCCAGTTTTGGGGCACAAGTAGGTCCCAAATGGGGACCCGAACTATGCAGGGAAGAACTACGATTTTAGACCAAATTATAACGTACATTTAAGGCTAAACTTTGTTATAACCTCAATTTTCCACTCTTTGGTCAAAATCGACTTCGTATTCGGTCTCCTCGTCCTAATAAACATGTAAAACGATACCTCACAAGCTCATGTTACTAAAACATTAAAAAACCCCATTTTTATCCCTATTTTTCATCCATAACACCCGTGGGCATATTCCGATCGTGCTGCAAAGTTTCGGGACATAATAAGGGCCCAAATGGAGCCTGTGTGTGAAAGAACGAATTTTTTTAGAGCGAAATAGAAGCCGGTTGAGGTTGTGTTATACAATTTTTTTCCTGAGCGAATACTGTTTTATTCGCAGATTAATAAACCAAAAACGCTGCAAAGTCCTTGTCACATGGGTTTATTATTCTATTGGACATACGTACAGAAATGTTGGCTGTTCATTTTTGTTTCTTTCATGCGAAATAATTTAAATAGCTATTTCTGATTGTTTCCACCAATTTTGGCCCCCAAAACACGAATTAGGTACCTACACTCCTTTTTTTTTTCAAATTATCTTTCATCATTGGTACTGCCATTTAATCGTCTTGATCCACGTGTTGACACTTTTTCTAGTGTTATTATACAAACTGATGGTGATTTCAGACGATTTCCTAGGTTTTTGACTCATAAAAAATCAATTTTGGGAGCTGAACATTTAGTAGAACCTCAATTTTCCCTTTCTTAGGTCAAAATCGACTTCATATTCGGTCTTCTGGTCCCAAAAACATGGAAAAAGATACCTCACAGGCTCATGTTAGTAAAACACAAAAAGTACCTATTTTTATATACATTTTCACTCATAACACCCCTGGGTATATTCCGATCGGGCTGCAAAGTTTCGGGACACAACTAGGACCCAAATGGAGCTTGTGTGCGAAAGAACGAATGTTTTAGACCGAAAATGAAGCCGGTACACGTGATACGGCGGACGGCGCGGCGTACGGCGTACGGCTGACGGACATTGCATTTTTGGAATCTACGCACCTTGAAAGGGAAAAGGAAAATGTTTGAGGGGGTGTTATACAAATTTTAGCTGAGTGAATACATAGGTGTATTATTCACACAATAATAAACCAAAAGGAACGTAATTCGTGTTTTTTGTGGCTAAAATTGGTGGAAACCATCAGAAATAGCTATTTCAACTACTTCACGTGAAAGAAGATTTTCTGTAGATTTCTGTAGGTATGCAGTAGAATAATAAGCCTATGTGACAAGGGGTTTGCAGCGTTTTCGGGATTTACGCACCTTGAAACGTAAAATAAAAAGTTTTGAGGGGGTGTTATACAAATTGTTTGCTGAGCAAATACATAGGTGTATTATTCACATAATAATAAAACCAAAAACTTCGCGTATTGCTGTATTCGATATTATTGGAGTGATTGGTTGAAATGCCATTCAAATTTAATTACTTCATCATCAGCAAATACAGCATCATGATGATGCAAATAATGAAGCCGTGGTTTGCAAACAGTCTTTATTAGCTATGAATAACTCTGAATCTGAGAGGGTTGAGATGGAGCATCATCAAATGCCAAAAATACAGATCAAGATATATGTAAATGTTAGATTCTAATATGGTCTTTTATTTAAAAAGTGCCGACTTATCTACTAAACTAGAGAAAGAAGACAGAGCTTGAAAATGATGGAGATACACAGAAAATAGTGATGATGAAAATGATACCATTGTGGCCAGTATTACAAATTGGCAACTGCGGCCAATTACCGTCGCCATCGGCTTCACCTATTCTTCAAAATAACGTCTAAATACCTTTTCAATTGTCAGAAACTGACAAAAAGACAAAAAAAAAAAACCAGTCATGCAGCATGACTTAATGAGCGAATTTTCAAAAAATATTCGAATTAATGGCTATGGTTTTGAATAAAGGAAAACTTCGGTCTAAAATTTGGTTTTCTATGTATATTCTCTTCGTATTTATTTTAATTTGTACGTTTTGTCCATCCTGATTCTACCGTTTGTTTATTACGTAATTGTACTAAGTGCTTATTTATTTGATCGCTGTGGGTTCATATTAGGTAGGATAGGGTAGTTAGGACTTTTGACTTACCTACTCAAGAGAGTGCAGTAGGTAAAGGAGTTGTTATAGAAAATCATGAGTGCTTCAAGTGCAGGTTGTTTTTCATGCAGGCTCAATCTTGAAATAAACTATGAAGGAAGGATGTGGTTTCTGGAAGGATCACTTGGAAGAACATGTGGGTGCTACGCTGACCACTCTAAGGGGGTGGGGGGGGTAAGAGTTTAAAGATTATCCTAGTTTTGGGTAATTTTTGCGCACTTTAAATGCTCTAATTTAAGAACGGATTTAGATATCTAAAATCCGATTTCACCATCGTGTTCAGCGTGCAAAAACCTTTAAAATGAGGGGTCACTTGTTAGAAAATAACATTTTGGGGATTTTTGGGTAATTTTTGCGCACTTTAAATGCTCTAATTTGAGAACGGATCAAGATATCTAAAATCCGATTCCACCATCGTGTTCAGCGTGCAAAAACCTTTAAAATGAGGGGTCACTTGTTGGAAAATAACATTTTGGGGATTTTTGGGTAATTTTTGCGCACTTTAAATGCGCCAAAACCCTCCTTAGAGTAGGCCAATTTCGCCCATCTTCGAACTTAGCCTTCCGATTGCCAAGATAGATTTTTTGTGCAAATTTGAGCTGTTTATCTCAATTCTATCGAGAGTTATCGTCTGGAGTGACACATATATATATATATATATACATATAAAAAAGTGTTAAATTTCAGGAATCGTTTTAGAATGGTCTGAAACGGATTTCTATGAAGAAAATTTCCAAAAATTTATATTATTTAAATTTCGAAGCCATTGCAATAGCTTCATTTTCTTTGAAAATTCGCTAAAAGAGTAAAATTAAGTTGAATCGAAAACCAAAATCCCTTAGCTAGCCAGTAACCGATGCCCTACCCCTAACATTTTCGAAATTGTCAACCTCCAACCTAAAACCTAGGTATGTCAAGGGGTATCCGTAGGAGGGAACTTAACTGCAGGAATTCATTTAAAAAAAATACGGAAAATACTTTGTGAACCGGGTTGATCGGGTTTCACAGGTCAACCTAGATCTCAAATATTGATCTTGAATTTCAGACGTTGATCTGACTCCGTATTTTCATTCTCATTGGGGCAATTTTTTTTTCTCTTTGCCACCTCTCTGATCCCCACATAAAGTTATAGTTGTATATTATGACATTAAAGTTCCTACCTACTTAAGCGTTATCACTCCACCTCCTCAACGCAAACAACTTCATATCTCGAACGAATAGATTGAGGAATTGAGAAAAAGCGATATTGAGATATTGTTTGGCGGGCGTAGAGAACTATAATGGCAATGACAAGAAGGAAAGTAAATCCGGTGAATGAATGGGCTGTGCGGAGTTTCATTGATGTAAGGGGGGAGGGGGATATATGGTATAAGTACAAGGGACTGTTTCTCGATCATGCATCAATAGGAAACATCGTTACGAGTTTATGAGTAATGTGAGTAAGCGAGAAACAGTTTGGTTTGCTTGTAGAGTATAGTATGCATAAGTAGGTATCTCGTTTCATACATATACTTTATACTCCCTTCAAAACCGCCGCCATCTACCTATCAACCATAGGTGATGTGAAGTGGAAAACGAGCGAATAAAAAAGTGGCCATTAAGATTGTATGGTCGATTTAGTTCTGATGTTAACAATTAAATTTAATGCTAATGTGGGAGATATGTGGTCATTGGAAGTTACGATGTGCGATTAAGGCGAGTGAGTTCAAACTGTTAACCTACGACTTCTGGAAGGGTTATCAGCTATTGGTTTCGTTCGGTTTGTTCCCCATATTTTGTAATCTCTAACGTCAAAACATCAAACTAACGATCCCTGTCGAATCAGTAGTTAGGCCTCCCGGCAGCGGCTCATCTGATCTGGTTTTATTACTCTTGATTGGCCTTCTCTATAATAGTATTCACGACGAAATTGCCGAAGGTAGGTACTACTTCACTAGCTGAACTCATGCGTTGAACAAGACTGTATTAGTTTAGGCAGTACTAGTAGAGAACCCTTCCTTTCAAAAATTGAACTAAATGTAATCTGAGACTACAGAAAATGTGAAACTTTCATTTTGAAAAATTAGCTGAAAAGTCTCCAAAAATCCTTCATGCACCTATAGGTAAAAAAAGCTGCGCGAAATAACTACCAATGCACTTAGGGAGTTTTTCCATTTTGATACCTGATGACATTGTGTTCTCATCATTTATAAAGATAATATTTTCATGATATAGGTGAGAATTTGAAAAACTCAATTCAATCACTGCTTCCGAGTTTACCAAGGTAGCGGAACTATTGTGATCTCATTTTGGAGGTTCCATCACAGAATACAAAACCTACCTGAAAAATCAGTAAGGAGCTATAAGGTAGGTGTTATGGTCCCTTAAGAGTTTAATCAAAATCGGGCAGTAACTTTCATCTGCACATGCGCCAGTGTGAAATTACCTACCCCCATTCTAACTATTTTCATACTTGTAGTCAAATTGCCGAAGGTAGGTACTACTTCACTAGCTGAACTCATGCGTTGAACAAGACTGTATTAGTTTAGGCAGTACTAGTAGAGAACCCTTCCTTTCAAAAATTGAACTAAATGTAATCTGAGACTACAGAAAATGTGAAACTTTCATTTTGAAAAATTAGCTGAAAAGTCTCCAAAAATCCTTCATGCACCTATAGGTAAAAAAAGCTGCGCGAAATAACTACCAATGCACTTAGGGAGTTTTTCCATTTTGATACCTGATGACATTGTGTTCTCATCATTTATAAAGATAATATTTTCATGATATAGGTGAGAATTTGAAAAACTCAATTCAATCACTGCTTCCGAGTTTACCAAGGTAGCGGAACTATTGTGATCTCATTTTGGAGGTTCCATCACAGAATACAAAACCTACCTGAAAAATCAGTAAGGAGCTATAAGGTAGGTGTTATGGTCCCTTAAGAGTTTAATCAAAATCGGGCAGTAACTTTCATCTGCACATGCGCCAGTGTGAAATTACCTACCCCCATTCTAACTATTTTCATACTTGTAGTCTGAACCGGTTTAAATACCGTGACGAATCTATTGGTCGAAATTGTTTTGTCGAGGGGTTTAACGTGTTTAAACAGGGTAGAAAGGGGATCATTTCAGTTTGTGTCGGGTCTGTGAGTTCATCGTTATGAGTTTCCTCACAAGGCGGCTTCCTTTGGAGGCTCATCATTAGGCTAATTAGGACACCAAGATCTTGGAGAGGTCTCCACTGTCCCAGTCCCAGCCTCCACAACACCAGCCCGTCACCACATCCCAGGCTCTTGTTCCTCAGCAGTGGCGCAGCCAGGTTCATTCTTGGGGTGGGTCGTGGCCCAGGGTTGGGCCGGATGAATAAGTGCCAATAATTCACTTTTTTTTTCACCCATATTAATAAAATCGTAATTCTGAATGTCTGTAAGTTTCTTCGTACATCACATCTACACGATTCATACGAAATATCTTGAAGGTAATTCAACATGAAATTTGCGACCATTGGAATTTGAAAATTCGGACCGGAGGACTTTGGGGGCCGAAGTGGGGTGTTGCAAGAGAGGGGGGGAGTGGAAAACTGTTTAATTTTAGTAGAATCCCCTGCCTAGATGTTCCGATTTGAATTGATCTTGCGGAATGTTGTTAGGGCAGTTCAGGTTTGCATCTGAAATGTCAGAATCGTAAAAATTGAACCGGGAAGGAAAGATATGGAACAGCCTAATTGTGTTAATATGTATCTATTTTATATTTCCACAGAGCTTGTGCTCCATGTGTCGGGGGTAGTTTCAAATCCTAGAGATACCTGCTTACTTCAATAATATTTCAATGTTCAACATTGTATTCTTCTGTCGGAAATAAACTTTCTCTCTCTCTCTCTCTCTCTCTCTCATCTATTAGGATGTTCTGATTTGAATGAAACTTGGGAATGTGTCTAGGGGATCTGGTACCAACAAACTCTTAATGCCTAATAAGTATTGTAGTTGACAATATACCTCCTAGGTGTTCGGATCTGAAGGAAATTTAGGTTGATCATTAGAATCGTTGATTCGAATTTATGGAACATTAGGAAATGACAAGGAGAGAGGGGCTCAATTCAAATAGCCCATAACTATCCTGCGCAAAGCTTGGGTGATCCAGCCAGTTCAAAATAAAGTTAATATTTGGATGCCTCTCCCGTACATAACAGATTTTAGAACCCCTATCGAAACAGTCGGTTTTCAAATCTAAAACAACAATAATCCGGCTACAATAAATACATTGTTTATATTGTCTTTCGGATTTGGAAAGTGAGCGTCAGACCTTCAAATCGTATTATGAACCATAGCCCGTCCCTCATTTCAGGGGAAATTTCAGCCGAAAATGGAATAGACGTGATTTGTTCTAATTTTGTTGATTTCAGCTAGCTGAGGCACCAATCTATATACAGACAGTGTTTTTAGCCATTTTTATGCACCCGGTAGGTACACATGGTCTAGGATAAGTATGACAGAAAATATCAAATTGTGAAGGACGCCAGAAACTTCGTATAATAAGTGGAAAACTCGACCTTGGAAAACGTTTTTCTAGTCGGGAGTCGGGAACCATATTTTCTCTTGCACTTTTAGCCCCTTTTTGTTTTCAAATTTCACTTCATTACCACTATTTTGTTGCACTGTTACGTCCATGGCGAGAATCCCAATTTGCGCATGCGCAAATGAAAGTTTTATTCTGATGTTGATGAAATTGGTACGCGACCATCTATGGCGGTTACCTGCCCTCCACGTTTCAGCTCATTTCGACGTTTTCTCGTATAGTTATGCGCGTGTGAAAAGGATTTGCGGACAAACAGACAGGTATACATACTCGAAACCAAATTTGTCCATGTGAAACTTGAAACTAGATGGGAAGTTTTGATTTTGAAGGAGTAAAATTGTGTCCTCCCGTAAGTTATCATAAGAAAATATCAGATCAGTTTCATCTCCACAGGAAGGAACTGACTGGACTAGTACTAGTAATCGAACCTCCATAATTACCTGGTTAAGAGAAGCATGTCGTCCCCTGAAAGGCAGAATATTGTAAGCGCCATTTTCCGAATTTTACAGGAGAGACGAAAAACTGTGGAAGGATCCTTATATTGCCTAACCTGTTCAAACTTGACATTTTAGCGTAAATCCGTTTTCTGTCAATTTATTTAAAAGAAAATTGCATAAAAGCCCTGGGAAGTAGTACTTCTTAGAGAAGAAGCCGCTTACGCTATTCTTGCTATTTTGAAGAACTGGGAAAATAGTTGTAGATACGATACACATTTCGGCACTAACGATATTCTTGATGTCATGCTGGAAAAAATTATTTGGAAAACTCTCCTCTCGCGCGCACTCGGGAAGGGGCGCTTACAATACTTTGTTCAAATTCGATAGGTGCATACGATACGCTGCTCCCTGGTGCTTACGATAAATGACATTAATTAACATTTTGTCATTTTATCGCAAGTTACAGTGCGAATAGGGCACTTACGACAATGGACAATTTTTATCTCGGTATTTACATTCGACTCGTGGCACTTGCGTTCTGAATGAATGGTGGATACGATATTTTACCAAAGTGGTGGTTACGATTCGGAACGTTTGAGGCTGTTTTTGAATATGCCTTGGACACGTACGTAGCTTACGACAAGTAGCCACATAGATGTGACTTTTGAATACGAATCCAACGGTTAAAATAACTCAAAATCGCAAAAAATAGCACTTACGATATTCTGCCTTTCAGGGGACGATATTTGTACTCGGCATAGGTCTAGGATTATGGTTCCCAACTGCAGCTGACATAGTTCGCGGGAGGCCTTCTGCTACAACTTTGCTTCGCATAGACTGGATAGAGGGATGCTCCTTTTGTTCCTCAATTGGGTTAAGCGTTTCTGGAGGTATTTGCGACTTCACACCTTCCACACTATAATCGGTGGCGCTACCATACTTTCCGCTTTGTTAGTATTCAATCATTTTTTTGGGGCGTCTTGTTAGATAATATGCAAAGGTAAGAAGGCATTAGTTTGGTAAGTGATAAGAGGAATTACATGAATTTGAAACGCACAAAATAATTAGAAAAACAACTCATTTTCCACTATGGGTGGTATGTATATGGGGAAATATTCTACAACAAGTCTATGTCACAATTTATTAAGTTCTATATCTCATTTATAGGTCAATATTTGAAGTTTTTATTTTTTATCTTTTTTCCACAAATTCACAATATATACATAGGTAATACAAAATATATTAAAAAATACATCATCAGAAATTAAATAAATTAATTAACCCGCTATTCAATTACTGGAAATTACCCCACGCTGTGGAACAACGTTCCGTGTTGCGTGGGGGAGTCAAATAACGATCATTCGAATAAAGCGGTACTATCTGATACTATGAAAAATAAAATTAATTTGAGAAAATTGATGAAATTAAAAAGGGTCCTTTTATACAGCCAATATGAAATGATAAAAGTAATTAAAAATAAAATGAATTTCAATGTTTATAAATGCTGACGAACAATTTTTCGACATTTGAAGAACCTGCTTCAATTAGCCAGCTAAATATAAATTTCTTATATTGGCTACGAGAAAACAGGGTGGGAGATTGCAGGCTAAATGTTGTATTCCTCAAGAGAATGGGGAGGCTGAAATAAATGTGTCGCTGGCTGGACATCAGGTTCGAAATGGTGCTAGGGAAGGCAGAAACAACTGACGGACGCAGGGCGTAAGGTAGTTGGCGCTGATCGATACTAAAATAATCTGCATGCTTATGGTAAAAGCATAGAGCAGCCTTTAGGTACAATTGATCCAGGGAGAACACAGACAACTCTCAAAAAAGCACATCTGAAGGAAATTGGGGGGGTTTCTGGAGAATAACTTTTAGTATGGTTCGCTGCAATACTTTCAAAGTATTTATTCAATTACCCCTTGTAATTCGGTACCAGCACGATTTGTTTCTAGTCTGTGCAAAACGTATTCGCTGAAAACTTCATGGCTAAATTAGGTATGAAAGCAATCTACAACGTTGCGCGCCTTGCTGTCTGGGGCGTATGGTTTTTTTGTCCCCCTCTCGCATTTTGTATTTTATCGGTATCTAATCAGGGACCTAGTTATCTCTCAGTGCGTAATTCTGTTCATAATTGACGTTTCCTTATCCCCATTTTCTTAGACATCGACGAACATCCTGGCTACCGCTTGGCGTGGATTAAGGGTGGATATCAATATAGGTGATTTTATCTTGTAATCCATGCCACCACGATATCATGATATGGTGGGACGTGAAATGTCGCTGACTGAAAATGTTCTTCGGGTGAACAGTGGTGGGTGTGCGTTGGAGGAAATAGGTGCCTCCTACCCGTGAGTATATCATTAGTCTTCGCATCTTTTAAATTACATAGTCGTTTTCTGGTCCCTATCGATTTAAATGTTCAAATTTCCACCTCCACAAAAACTTAATAAATTGCTACTGCAGGGTAGCTACCAACGTGGGCGGCAACAATAGGTCTTCGATGCTGAGGTCGATACTGAAATTGGTGAAATGATCGGGGGTGGTTAGTTGTTATATTGGCAGTGTGGTTATTATAGCCGGCCCCCAAAAATGATGGCTACTGGAAGCGCATTCTTCTAGCCAAAGCCGAACTACGAACCAGCAGTTAACATCGGACCTTTTCCCCGTTTTTATTTCTTGTGAAATGGCATACTGCAGCCATTCTGGCCAATGGCTTCAGTATGCCGTTTCTGAAGACGGGAAAACGGGGGAAAAGGAAAAACTCAGCCAGAAGAATGCGCTTCCGACAGTCATTATTCTTGTGGGCCTCGTGGGCCGGCTATGTTTATATTATCGTACGGCTGGATGAAGTGGGGAGGGGCGATTAGGACTTCTGATTGCATCCCAAAAAAATCATGAAGACTTCTCTCAGAGGGCGGCTGCAAGTCAACCGCAGCACAAAACTTCAAAATTGGAGTTCCAAGTAAACCGGGAAACTTTTATTCAGTAGCCTTTCCCTTTGATCTACGCATATGTACCACTTGTCACTTCTGCTTACCCAAAAATATGGGAGTTTAGTGAAATACCTACTACAAATAGGCGCCCGTTTAAATATAGGTTTAGGAAATGATTTTTATGACAGCTCTATGACACATTTTTACTGAAGTAAGTAAATTACAGGTTGCTGATATATAAAACTGAAATTGAACAGAATTGATAAGTGTGCTTTTGTGTATGGGAAAACACAGAGTATGACATGGAAGAAATATTTCCCCTGACTGCCTGTTGAATCTGCAGTATTGTAACAATAATACGTACATACTGCTCGCATTTAACGGGCAGCTTAATTAAGAATTTCGAGGTACCCACATAGCTCGAATACACAGGAGTACAATAAATAAATGATTGGCGTACCTACGGAATACGTTATGGGCTAAGGGTGGGATTTATATTAGACGTCACTCAAACCCCAAGTCTGCCTGCCTTGTCGCTGGGCTCGTTAGTGGCAAGAGATTAAATTAAAAAAATCCTTTGTATGCTTCATTGGCATTGCCCCCGGAGAACCCACCAATGTTGATACAATTTTCCAGCAGGCAAGTTTATTTACTGGAAAATTTCCCGATGTCCTGGGTAAATATCACTTCTACGCACGAGGGGAATCTGCTGTCTACCAGGTTTATTTATGAGAAGGAAAACCATTCGTTTTGCGTTTCAGACCTCTCTAAACAAAGTGGTTTCGTGCCTGTCCAATACTAGTTTCTCCGAGTGGTCTAGCTTTCTCCGAGATGCCATGGTAGGTAATAGATAATCATGTTTGACAACTTGAGGTATCTGTAATTTTTCAATATTTTGATGATTTGTATTCAAGAGACCTGCGCATTAACACGCCTTGACGTCCTTCCTCATACCGTAATCAGATACATATCGTGAAACCCACGAGTACAAATTCCCCGACAAAATACACAGACTTGTTAAGAAGTGGCCGATAGATGCGCTGAAACAAAAACAGGGGAAAAACACATACAAAAAAAAACTGGAGATGATGGGCTCCTGTTTTTGGCTCACAAACTGAAGAAAATAGTTTCTTGGGACGAAATTGCATGCGTGAGGTGGAAGAGATATGTGAAATGGTTGTAATTCGCTTAGAATGGACATGTGCCAAGATGCCAACCCACTGGTCTTCAGCATCGTATTTAAAATATTGCACAGTTATATCGAGCGATGGCTCTTCCCGCTGCAAGATTTTCATTTGATTTACTATTCAATTAATGGAAGCTATTAAAATGTTTGCTTATTCCCTCTCGACGCCTCAGTCAATATTTCATGATGTTCCAATCAAAACCGCGGAGACTCGAGCTCGTCGCAAAAGAGGGCAATAAAACTTGAGATCGAAATAACAACGAATTTACGATACTAATAGAATACGATATTGTTCTATATATTGGAAAACCAGGTTGCATTGAGCGATTAGCCTTTCTGGTATGTGGATCCCCCATTAGAGTCAAAGAAGATCACGAATGAATGCAATGACATAAAGCGTGTTCTAGATTCTTGGGAATTCAATCAGTCAAACGTCTAATTCTTTCATATATAAGTGCAGCTCGCAAGGGAACATGATTTTCTTTGCATGCAGAGGTTTCTCAGATACTAATTTTTTCACTTATGTAGATAATAGCCTATAGGTAACAAACTGCGCCAAACCAGGTTCTTCAAAAACTTTTTGAAAAAAAACTAAAAAAAGGCTTTCATTAGCCTTCAACACATCCTCAACCACTGCAAAACGTTAAAGGAATTTGAAATAAGATCTAGGGCTATTTCACTTGCCGTTTTGGGAGGTTGAAAACAAACTGTTACATTGCTCAGGTTAGAAGTACCTAAGTTGATAGTCGACTAAGTTTATATGATGAGAGATTGTTGATACAGAAAATCGAAATTAAAAATTGCGGTTGTTCCTTCGTAAATGATCTGCAGACGAGGAAATTTGTGTGCTTGTGGAGGTACCCCTCAGAATATTCCTACTGCACTTGAGGAGGTGAAATTCGATGAAAACTGAGCATGTGAAGGTCATGGGGAAGGGCACTTGGGGTGGATTTGCACTTATTGAGATATCGTTGTATAGAGATTTATCTTAAACCCAGGAGGTATATCCTGCTTGTTCCCACAAACTTTTTACATGGAGTTTTTGGGCTATAAATGAACCCTAGCTAAGGTCTAGTTCTAGACCTCCAGTATGCGGACGACCACCTCCAAAACGTGATTGAGCAGACAACCCTCGAGACAAAGAGTTGATTATGAATAATGACGAAAGGGGGATCATGAAAAATGTTAAGTATTGAAAGCTTTCTAGGCGTCGAACTACATTACCATCTAAACTGCAAGCCTCACATTAATTTCTAATGTGGTTGCCAACCTTGCTCGCTTATGTTTTGCGCAGGCTTCTTGCTTCTCCTTGCCCGTTTTACGAACTGCATGCCACGCGCAAGTGGAGTCAGATGTTTGGTGTGGTCTGATTCTCTGGGGTGGGCCCTTATTCGGAAATGTTTCTCATAAAACAAAAGTCATGTTTATCTTAGAGCTTCGAGAACTTCCTTAGTTTAAAAAGATGACCATCAGTGTATGATACGGCCTGTTCGTGATCGAGCTTGAGTAAACCAGAGAACACATTGATGCATTTTCCACCCCTCCACGTAAATATTCTACTTGACGCCGCGACTCCCTTGTAACCCAGCATCTTAGATTGAACTTGTCCCATAGAAACAAGTTGACAACCATCGACTCCAAATAATTAAACGCGCTGCCTGCTAATGAAAACCTATGGAGCTGCTCGACGAAATGCCAACACATCCCATGTTGGTCTTGATTTGTTTTCCGTTAGTTGGTGTAACATTTTGTTTTATTTTGTTAATTCTTGTAAGTTTAATTTTTAAAACAGCATTGCAGCAGAAGAATTTATTTCAAAAAGTACTCGCGCTTGCAATTTAATGTTAATCCGGAATTATTTTTGACCTATTATTAGATATACCGACGTATTGGCGATTTATTACCATGAATAGTAGTGACTTATAAGTAAACCGCTAGAAACTTGATCCAACTCTATGCGCCGAAGGCTTTAATGAACATGTCATCCGTAGCATCGACAATATATACAATCCCCGTCAAGTACCTGATAGTTTCGGTATCTCACCTCGACTGTAATATACATCAAGACTCCCACTTCCCGTTACACTTAAATTCCACCAGGTAAGCGTAGAGAGGATGTTTGGTAGGTATCGCTTCCCATATTACGACCTACCTTACGACGTCCTCTGACGCTTACCTATTTGGCCTTTCTCCTCCAATTATTTTAAGGATGTTGCCGTTGAAATTGTTGAACCCCTTACTTATACAACCTTCGTAATGAGAGTGGGTTCTCTACAAACTCCCTGAAGTGGGCTGAGGTAGAATTGGGCCGATACCATTGCAGGGTGAACCAACATAAGAGTGTTACCTGTCGTAATCATTACTTTCATCGTAAACATTTCGTTTGGAATGGAAATTCAGATCAGCTGATTTTGTAATTTGTGTTGGAACACTTTGACAATAGTGATTATATCTTTTGTCTGACTCGAGGTAAGAATATTCTATCCTATTCGGTGTTCTTCTGATACTCTCTTCTTGTTCAAAAATCCCTGGAGAGTCTAGGCAAGTGTAAAAGGGTCGGGCTCATCATGTTGTACGACATATCCTAGTGTTTGACGATGTTATATCAGGAACCTGAGGGCAAGCTACGGAATTCTAGTTGACTTGTGACCACTAATCCACTAATTCACTGTCCACTAGTCCACTGTGTTGTGGGTATTAGCGTGAGGAGAACCTAAAACGACGGCTTTCCAATTAGTCCATGTGCCAGCAGTTTCTTGAGTACCAGAGAGATAACCGGACCAAACTTTCAGAATACGTTTGACGGGCCATATGAATTGTAATAAGTTATGATAGCCATCACAGATTGGTAGCTTTCAAAAATAGTGGCGGTTAAAAGGAGTGGGGGAAGGCATTTTCTTTGAAAATTTATAGTTTTCGAACCAAGGTAGGAAATTTCTTTTAACGCCTAAATGTTCCATAAAAACTCTGGTTTCGATTGTTATCGTCGAAATTCTTGCTACATGAAGGAGTACGTGTGAAAAGAAGACTTACTTAAATATCGAAAAAACGTGATTTTTTTAAATCAATTTTTTCTTATTTGCATACCTATATAATGAGAAACGGCTATGTCTATAAAAAATTCGATCTCCATAAAAGTAGTAGAGCAAAAAAAAAGATCTTCAATTTGATTTATAATTTGTAAGGAAAATATTGAGCGGTATGGCGTGGAGGAGGCGGAACTACTGGGAAACCACAGGCAAGGTGCGCCTAATGAGACCGTGCTGTGCGGGTTGACTATATCAGCGGACCCTGTTTTATTCGCATGAATTGATGGTTTAATGAGATAAAACGAGATTAATACCTATTGACGACTATATTTTGACCAATATTGAACAAATAAAAGCAGGTTTATAGTTATATTTCTATAAATACGTACGGTATTGCTAGGGATAGAGGAACTAAGTATAATTTATTTATAAAACGAGCTTCAATTTGGAAGGAACATTTTACAGATATGTATGGGCTATCATTTTCATTTTTTGCGAATAGCAATCAAAGCCCGTGAATCATTAAAAAAAAGATCAAAATGAAAATGAAAATTGATAGACATAAGGAAGAAACATCAAAGTTCTTCTTCATTGATGTCGCTACCACAGCCTTCGGCGGTATCACAGTGGTCGTTCTCGTTTTCATTGATCTGAGGTCTCACACCCCTTGCATTTGCAGGAAATGGTGCATTCCATATTACTGGCAATGCAGGAGCACTTGTATTGGTTGCAGTCTTTGCTGTAGCTGCAGGAAAAAAAACTGAGATATACGCGGGTGCAGGGAGACCAGAAAACCATTTTATGGATACAATCCCGGTTCTTCCTTTTCCCAAACATGATTAGAAGAGCCTGGGATATATGGTGAACTCTGCAGACTCCTGCGCCATATTCCAGCCTGGCAATTGGCACGTTTCGTATGTAGATGTAAAGTTTCCTTACATGGAGGCATCTGGCTGTGTTCAGTTCGACCTTCTTTACTCCTGAACATCTGGTATCAGAACGGATTTTTGTTTTTTGAGCATAAGTACATATATTACACGTGAATTTATCGATAAGCTCCAAGCGACTTTCTGGGGTATCCCAATCACGTCTCAATTCACTGAAGGCTGACACGAACTGTTTATCACGTATCAAAAGTTCAAGACCCTTAATGTTTCCTTGTCCAGAGAAAGCGCTGACTGAATCAGGCCAGACCAACAGTGATGGCCAAATAGTTCTCCAGATGTAACTGCTACTTCCTTATCCCCAATCATCGATTTGAACTTGGCTTCTTTCCGACTATCAACCAAGTATTGGACGAGTTTATTCATTGAATCGTCACTCTTTCTCTGGACAAGAAAAGGCTACGGGTCTTGAGGGGCACGATAAACTGCTCCTCTCAACCTTCAGTGGATTGGGACGTGATTGGGATACCCCAGAAAGTCGCTTGGAGCTTATCGAGAAATTCACGTGTAACATGTATGCTCCAGAACAAAAATCCATTGTGTTCGTGAGTTGAGATACCAGATATTCAGGAGTAATGAAGGCCGAATTGAACACAGCCAGATGCCTCTATGTAAGGAAACTTTACATCTACATATGAAACGTCCAGTTACCAGGCTGGAATATGGCGAAGGCGTGTGCAGAGTTCGCCATATATCCCAGACTCTTCTAATCATGTTTGGGAAAAGGAAGAACCGGGAATGTATCCATAAAATGGTTTTCTGGTCTCCCTGCACCCGCGTATATCTCAGTTTTTTTTCCTGCAGCTACAGCAAAGACCAATACAAGTGCTCCTGCATTGCCAGTAATATGGAATGCGCCATTTCCTACAAATGCAAGGGGTGTGAGATCTCAGATCAATGAAAACGAGAACGACCACTGTGATAGGTACCGCCGAAGACTGTGATAGCGACATCAATGAAGAAGAACTTTGATGTTTCTTCCTTATGTCTATCAATTTTTATTTTCATTTTGATCTTTTTTTTAAATGATTCACGGGCTTTGATTGCTATTCGCAAAAATGAAAATGATAGCCCATACCTTTCTGTGAAATGTTCCTTCCAAAATGACGTTCGTTTTATAAATAAATTATACTTAGTTACCTCTATCTCTAGCAATACCGTACCTACGTATTTATAGAAATATAACTATAACCCTGCTCTTATTTGTCCAATATTGGTCAATATGTAGTCGTCCATAGGTATTTTAATCTCGTTTTATCTCATTAAACCATCAATTCATGCGAATACATCCAAAAAATGTGCGAATCCGCAATAAAACAGGGTCCGCTGATATAGTCAACCCGCACAGCCTGTGGATATAGGCATGTGGGTGCTTAACCCTACAAAATAAAAATCTGACTCCAAAAATAACGGTGAATTATGACCTGGTTTTTATTGCGATAATACAAACTTATAACCTTTCTTAGCAAATTCTTGAAGGAAAAAAAGAACCGTGCACATGTATCGAGAACTGAATTCTTGAGAAAAAAAAAACTTTTTGGGTATAGCTTGTGAACATATGAAATATCATGAATTAAATTAAATTAAACAACTGTAGTGACGCTACAGTCACTCCCCCTCGAAGAAAGAGACCCGCCGAGTTGGAGTCCCTGGAGCTCCCGTTGTGTTTGGTGAAAGGCGGTGGGTCTTCCAAGGCCTCCACAGACTGCCCAAGCGGTGCGAGATTGTAGGCGGGCTTTAGGCGGTCTATGCCGACGGTTGTGTCCTTACCCTTGATTGTCACCTTGAAAAACTTGTCCGTTCTCTCAATGACCGGATACGGTCCATCGTAAGGGGCTTGCAGCGGTCGCCGGAGAGCATCATGCCGCACGAACACATGCGAGCACGATTGCAGGTCGTGGTGCACAAACGTGTTCCTTGCCCCGTGCCGATTATTTGGAACAGGTTTCAATAGTTCCATGGTGCGCTGCAACTGGGAAACGAGCTGTGAAGCTTCTTGCTCCGCCCGAGTGTCAAAAAACTCGCCTGGCAGCCGAAGTGTGGTACCATATACCATTTGCGACGTAGAAGCTTTCCAATCTTCATGGACTGCAGAACGGATGCCTAGGAGGGTAACTGGGAGGCGCTCAATCCAATTTGGAGACGCATGTGCACGAAGGGACGTCTTTAGAGAGCGATTCAGCCGCTCGACTAAACCATTTGCCGCGGGATGGTAGGGCGACGTGTGGATGTGGCGCATTCCTAAAACTTTTGAAAGTGAACGAAACAACGAAGATTCGAACTGGCGTCCCTGGTCGGTTGTAATCTTTAGCGGTACCCCAAAACGACTGATCCAGTCACAAAGGAGAGCCCGAGCAACGGATTCAGCTGTGGAGTCAGCCACAGGGATACACTCTGGCCAGCGCGAGAAACGGTCGATACATGTGACGCAGTACGAATACCCCTGACATGGTGGAAGTGGGCCTATGACGTCGACGTGAATGTGAGAAAACCTTTCTCCTGGAACCACGAATTCGCCCAGAGGGCTGACTGTATGCCTCTGAACCTTGGCACGTTGGCAGTTGGTGCATGCGCGGGTCTATAATTGGCAATCATGGGTCATAGATGGCCAAATGAACCTCGCCTTCAGCATCTTCAGCGTGGCTTTGTTTCCTGGATGGGAGAGATTATGGACGATATTGAATGCGACCTGCCGAAATTTTTGAGTGATATAAGGGCGCACACGTCCCGTAGATGTGTCGCAGTAAATTGGAACGCTGGAATTGTACATGCAGATTTTGGAAAACTTACATGAGGTGGAGTCTAGCAAACCCTTCAATTCAATGTCGGCTTCCTGCTCCTCCGCGAGCTTGACCCAATCGATTTCATTCATGGAGGTGACAGCTTCGACTCGAGACAGTGCATCTGCGACGAAGTTATCCTTCCCCGAAATAAACCGAATATCGGTAGAAAACTGGCCGATGAAGTCCAAGTGACGAGCTTGTCGCGGACTCGCCCTTTCTAAATTTTTCTGAAACGCAAACGTTAGTGGCTTGTGGTCGGTAAAGATTGTGACAATGCGGCCTTCCAACAAGTACTTGAAATGTCTTATGGCTTCATAAATGGCAAGGAGTTCTCGGTCGTAGGCGCTATAAAGCTTCTGGGATGGACTTAACTTCTTGGAGTAAAAACTCAATGGTTGCCAATACCCCTCGACTAGCTGTTCCACCACTGCACCTATTGAAATGCCTGAGGCGTCGACTGATAATGCGAGAGTGGCATCGTGAACCGGATGTGCTAGGAGTGTAGCCCCAGCCAATCTCTCCTTGCACTGGTTAAAAGCTAGCTCTAGCTCGGGAGTCCACTGAACGGGTGTTTTGTCTCGCTTCTTGCACCCGTCATGCAGCGCGTGAAGCATGGCCTGGCTCTCGGCAGCATGTGGCATAAATGGGCGGTAAAAATTGATTTTCCCTAGAAAACGACGTAAGTCTGCAATGGTTGCTGGATTGGGATAGTCCCTTATTGCTGCTACCTTTTCTGTGAGTGGACTGATACCTTCGGAAGTGATTAAATGCCCAAGGAATTTAACTTCTGCCTGACCAAACGTGCTTTTAGAGGTGTTGACTACAACTCCATACTGGCGAAACCGCTGAAAGAGTGTTTCGAGATGAGCCAGGTGCTCCTCCTCGTTTTTTGAAGCCACAAGCACGTCATCAATATAGGGGAAACAAAAAGGAGGGGAGTGAAATCACGAATATTTGGAAGAGGGTAACGATCCGCAATTGTGATGGCGTTGAGGGCCCGGTAGTCCCCACATGGCCTCCAGGACCCATCTTTCTTTGGGACCATGTGCAGCGGGCTGGACCATGGACTGTTGGATGGTCGGCAAATACCCTGTTCGAGCATGTAAGAAAATTCGGCTCGTGCGATAGCCTCCTTTTCAGGAGACAATCTCCTTACTCGTGCACAGATGGGAGGTCCCTCAGTCAGAATATGGTGTGTGACAGAATGTTTTGGAGGACGCTTGCCTACCGAATTTGGATTTGTTAAATCGGCGAAACGAGAAATGAGGGCTTGATACGGAGAATTGTTTGGCGGACCTACTGTAGAAATTCCAGTGCATGAAACGGCTTGAAGGATCCCCGAAACGTGAAGAGAAGTAGAGTTGTCGATTACTCGCCGACCCTTGATATCAACCAATAAACCAAAGTGATGGAGGAAATCGGCTCCCAGGATGGCCTTGTCGACCGCAGCTACAATGAAAGGCCAGCGGAAAGCGCGGCGTAACCCAAAATCCAGTTCGAGAATTTTCCGCCCATATGTGGCGATGATGGTCCCATTGGCAGCGTACAGTTGGAACTCGCCTGATTTTGGAGTGATACTAGTGCGATTAGTTGGAGGAATAACTGAGATATCCGCGCCACTATCGACTAAAAACTGGTACCCTGTGGACCTATAATAAACAAAAAGGCGACGTTGAGTATGGGCCGCTGCGTCAGTCGCCTCTAGCGACGGCCGTGGAGGTTTTCCGGAGTCTCGATGGTGGATTTGGATTGGTCGCTGGAAGAATTTGCTGAAAAGGTACATGGAGAAATACATTTGAATGCTTTATGCCTGTACCGACGGTGAAATTTGCACACTCCTTCAACATGAGTGGGCTCCGAACCTCCTCGAGAGCGGGACTTACTGCGTGCCCGCGTTGTCCTCTCTTGCAGAACTGCCTCGATTTGTCAGGATAAGTTGCGAATTTCTGTCAAAATTTGATCTAAAGTAGTGCGGTTAGAATTTTGTGCAATTTGGGAGGTACGAAAGCTATTATTATCGCTCGAACTACTGGGCTTTTGTTGCATTATGGCACTTACACTAGGACCAGAAATGGAAAAGACTTCGTTTATTTTGTCTGCCATATAGTAGTGAGCTGGCCTAAATCGTCTGAACTTGTAGTGAGGATGGCCTGAATTTGGGTAGGAAGTCGCTGGAGCCACAAGGACTTGAGTAAAGCATCACTAACTTTACCTCCGGAGAGATCTCTCATCTCCCGTAGAAGCTGAGAAGGGCGCTTGTCCCCGAGCTCCAGGTAACTGAGGAGTTTCCGCAGCTGCTTCTCCTCTGAATCGGAATAGTGGTCTTCCAGACGCTGCCTTAGAGTCGTGTACAGGTTTTCGGCAGGCGGTTGCAGTACGATGTCACTAACGCAGGCAAGAACATCGCTCTCAATAGCTCCGACCAAAGTGTGGTATTTCGTTACATCGCTGGTAATCCCGGCATTGAAAAATTGCGAATCCAATTGGCGAAACCAGAGTTTTGGGTTTGTCTTCCAAAAAGGCGGAACTTTGACGGACACTCGACTCGCCTGTACCGTTGGTACCGGTTGATTTACCTCAGGCTGATGAGGAAAAGCTGGCCCGGGAGGCAGACGAGGATACATTTCGCAAAACGAGCTCAGATCACGTCGGGGTCACCACTTTTGTGGGTGCTTAACCCTACAAAATAAAAATCTGACTCCAAAAATAACGGTGAATTATGACCTGGTTTTTATTGCGATAATACAAACTTATAACCTTTCTTAGCAAATTCTTGAAGGAAAAAAAGAACCGTGCACATGTATCGAGAACTGAATTCTTGAGAAAAAAAAAACTTTTTGGGAATAGCTTGTGAACATATGAAATATCATGAATTAAATTAAATTAAACAACTGTAGTGACGCTACAGGCACCTTGCCTGTGGTTTCCCAGTAGTTCCGCCTCATCCACGCCATACCGCTCAATATTTTCCTCACAAATTATAAATCACATTGAGTCTCTTTTTTCGCTCTACAGATTTCATAGAGAACGAATTTTTTATACAAATAGCCGTTTCTCATATAATGCCAAATAAGAACAAATTGATTTAAAAAATCATGTTTTTTGCTATTTAAGTCTTTTTTCACACATACTTCTTCACGTAGCAAGAATTTTGACGATACCAATCGAAACTAGAGTTTTTATGGAAGATTTTGGCATTGGAAGAAATTGTCTATCTTGTCTGGTTCGAAAACTATAACTTTTCAAAGACAATACCTTCCCCCACTCCTTTCAACCGCCGCCATTTTTGAAAGCTACCAATCTGTGATGGCTATCATAGCTCATTACAAATCATATGGCCCCTCAAACTTATTCTGAAAGTTTGGTCTGGTTATCTCTCTGGTACTCAAATCCCAAAATCAGGAGTCTGGCACACTAAAATATACGATAAGCGCGGATAGCGCGGAACGGGGATGCATTGGTCAAGTATGGCCGAGATTGAGTATGAGTTAAAGCTTTACACGAAAATCAGAAAAATACTAGCAGAGAACCCCATTTACAGTCTGGATGAATTTACTTACTTATCATTGTTGTAACTGGAAGTTCTTGTCCGACTCTAAAAATGTATTCTACATAAATATTGGTAGTTAAGACTTTTGACGACTGCCTATTACTTAAGTAATTGATGGTAATAAAGACGGTGTTGTAGTTCATAGGGCCGAAGGATACATGTAACCCTTTCATAGCTGCATTGCTAATTAAACAATTTAAACCACCAGTGAACGATTTGAAGTTGTGAAAAGTTTAAACTGGGCTGAATTGATTGGAAGTAATTAGTAAAAATTATTTATACGGCTAATGAATCAGCAACATAATTTGTTTTTCTGTCGATGGTAGGAAGAACGCATAATACGTACCAAACCATATATGCCGAACCATATATATATATATATATATATATATATATATATATATATATATATATATATATATATATATCAATGGCGATGGCCACATTTCTTATGTAGATGGTGGTAATGACTCATGTTTCATATACAGGGGTAACTAACTGATGATAAAAGAGGGAGGGTCGCGACAACAACATGTTTCATTATAACAGAGGTAGGTAATGAAAGTTCCTAGTAGTTGAGGACATGTGGAGGTCTTCTCAAATGGAGGTTACTATGACCAAGTTCAACATTCAGTTGAGCACATCTAGACATATCGTTCGGATTGCAAATTAATTGGATGATGTTATTCATGTTCTAGGAAGAAGCTTGATGGTCGCTAGTGAAGAATCTCTACCCTCCAACTGTGCTGGTAAACTATGTTGTTTCAATTCGTACTGTTTATAAACGATGTAATACCAATTTTAAATATGGTAAATTTCAGCTCGATCCGTTATGTCTGTGAGGTTGCAGCCCTGTCAAAGAACAAAAACGACAACAAGAAGAAGTAGAAAAACTGAAAAATAGCGATTTTCAAACTTCCATAACTCAGGCACCTGACGGTCACGAGGGTTGAAATTTGCTACACGTCCTCAGGGGTTCCTTCGAGAATGGGTGTACAAAAAATCAACACCGGAGACACCCAGGGGACAGTGTTACGGGGGGGGGGGGGGGGGGGGATTCTACTCCTATTGTGTAAACCGTGTCTTGGTCGCTGTGGGTAGGTATGGAGGTTTTCGATTTTCTTGGAGGGCCGGACGCTCCCGCGTTCCCAGATTAGTACGAGTAACAACGATAAGCTTGGGAGAGGATCGAGCTTTACATGCCAGGCGAATAGTTGGTAGATATGAAGGATCAACAGGTCACAGGCATCAATAATGTACCTCGCTTCCACGGAAGCGTGTTGATAGTAACCTAAAAACATATATTTGAAGAAGATAGTATGTTGGCACATCAGTCCTGTGAATTAATAACTTACCGCATTATACTACCGTTACGCGTTATACTATTGCCGTGTACCGCATAATTATATTCTGCCAACCTCTGGGATCGAAGGTTCAGGAAATTTCTCACAAATCTGAACCCGCCCTGGGTTTGTCGCTAGTCACCGTGCCTGAATAACTTACCGTTTTTAGCGAATTTTCAGGAAAATTCGTTATTGTATTGGATCCAACAATTTTGTTAAACGAAACATTTTTGATCCTTTTCCGTGTCAGAACCCATCCCTTGATCCTGGATATGCGTGCGCGCGCGCGCGCGTGTGTGTGTGTGAGTTTCTAGGTGTGATCTTGGCTAGGAGATAAAATTATTCCAAATTTTCGCGAATGATTGTAATGGCAAGCGAAAGAATGAGTTTGGAGGGGAGCAATTTTTGAAAACCAAAAGTGGGTCCAGTTTCAGTTTATTTGGGTCAAAAATCGCTAAAAAAATGGTCAAAAGTTGTTGAAAATCACCAAAAATAGGTACCTACCTACTACAAATTCATCACATCGTTACATGATGATATCCGAGACAGAAAAATCCGTTTCAATTGTGAAAAAGTTTTCGAAAACAAAACAAAAAGTTGTCTAATTCGAGATTTGGGTGGTCAAAAACCGTTCTGAAGCATCAAACTAAGCTAAGGTAGCTAACCTTGAAAAATCGCTCATACATTCATGCTGTATGAATGGAACTTTTGCTCTCGGAGCCTGAACATGGAAGTAATCAGAAGGCCGTAAACAGTATCTATATGCCAACAAACTCCCCAGCAGACGGCAAGCTTGTGACGGTGATGGCTGGTCTCGAGTCATTTTTTTCGTCCGATGGAGAAGGGGTCATTCGGGTAGGCCTAATCGATATCCCGTTTGGTAGTAGGCGCTGAGAAACTCACTATACTCCATCCACTTTTTGAGGGCTTTCCAGAAGGATAAGCCCAAATGTTTCCAGAAGGATTCCTTTACAAGCATCCTATCCCTTTGATAATACATACATCTATTGGCTTCCCCACCCCCATTCCCCCTTTAGAGTGTCAATATAATTAAAATAGATCGAGCTCATTTGAAGGCGAGTAATGCCGTGTTCCAATTTGCAATTCTCAATAGTTGTTCCACCCTAACGATGGCGGTCGATCACCTAGAGGTTGCCCAGATGGGCACAATTCACTGGACAACAACCTCTGACAACATTTTTTTCTCCGCCAATACTCGTATGTAGGAGCTTTGTTCTCCACCAGTAAATGATTAAGGTAGCAGTACCATTACGATGGAGGATAGTCACCTGGGAGCTGTTCAGATGTCCTTTCCTGAACCAGAGCTTCATACTACTTTTCAATCCCCCTTTTCCCTCTCATACTTCTGCTACCCTGAAGTATGTCATGTGGGGAGGAGTGTGACGGTGTGGCTGTTCTCGAGTAATTTTGTCGTCCGGTGGAGATGGGGTCGTTTGGGGAAGCCTAAGCGATATCCCTTCTTAACCGGTGATAATCTCGCTGGGTCTAGGAGGTGGACTCTTGAGGGTCCACCGTCACTCTCCTCACTCTGTCACAAGCTTCCAGAAGGCGTTAAAATACGGAGAAAAACACACTGGTACACCTGTGAGGCAAAATAATGAAGAATGAAACTATGAAGTTAAGTTCACGAGGGACCATGCCTGGATTTATTTAATAAAATTTTCATTTACCGTTATGTTGGCAGTCCGGAAAATGTGGTCCCAGCTATTCGACCCTCCATTTTCTCAGTCTTTATAACAACTAAACGGTATGCGCTGTGCTGAAGGCTTTCTAAAATAAATCACATTTTACATAAATGCCGGTTTATTAATCATACTCCCGGACATTACACAAGTGCTGCACTTGTGCAGCAGACCTTACATAATTGCTTAAAATGAAAATAATGCTAACTACATGATCTGATGGGTAGGAATACGAGTTATAAACGATGATGAAAAGCAGGTAATATAAAACTACGAAAATTAGGTAAAATAGATAGCTATTTATTAAAGTCGGAAGTTGAGGAGTGCAACCTAGGTACCTATTTTTATAGTAGCTATTGCATTATTGGTTAACATTTAAATGGTAACGAACGTAGGCGATGTTCAATGTATAGTTCCATGAATACAGTGCTACATAAAGGAAGCAATGGTAAGACGTCGTAACGGAGACGTCTTAATAATACATACAACATCTTTTACCAAATTTTAATTATTAGCATAATCATCTTTAATCCCTATCGGTACAATTTGTTCACCGGCTTTAGATGGATAAATAATAACCAACTTTGCGATTTACTGGAACGAAATTCCCTCATCCTGGGGTTCCTGTGCATGACAACTTATTTGTATTATGTTTTTAAACAGTATTGTTCCTTACATCGGAATTCGCGTAAGGACCCACAGCGGGAACTTTAATTTCAATTGCGAAGCGCAGGGCCGTCCCGCGAGTTGCAAGGGAGAGGGGCGAAATTCAGTAGTCAGTGTGGGCATGGGCCTTCTACTATGACTCGTTTCGCAATACATATTTCCATTCGTTTTTCGCGCCTATCCAATTCCCATCGTACCGCACCTTTTCGGAAAGCTCACAGTGTGATCTTTCTGCTATGAAATGAGAATGACATAAAACAGGTAATGAAATGTAGTGCCAACATTTCAAATTTCACACCGATTTTTGAAATTAAATAAAAACAGTAATGAAATTGAGTGTCAACATTTCGGATTTCACACTAATGTTCGATCCTAATTAAATACCTATCTTGGTTGGAGTTTCAATTGAGTTTTGGTTCAGTATTGGTTTGGATGTTGGGTCTTCGTTTCATCTTCTTGCAAGACGATTAAATCATTAATAAGTGCACCCTTTTTTCACTCCACGTTCCTGATGAAGTGTATGCACACTGTAAACTGGACGAAGGTAGGTAGGCGCTCCTGAATAACGGAAATTTAGTCATGTTCTGATCTAATACTTGACCATTTAACTGATCAACTACCTAAATCACATTAAGAGGTGCTTCGGTAAATAAAATGGTCAAATTAGATATAAGCACACCTAGCTTATGAATTTGGTTTCGTAAAACGATGACAAGTAGTGCAATAATTATTGCTAGGAGTAATTTTTTTGACAGATAAGGAGGAGCGCAGCGAAGCCCATCTCCCCTGATCTTCCTTGCGTATAAGTACAAGACCCTTATGGTTTTAACCTTTAACTTACCTACAGCATGATTCTTTACATATCATATTGTCAGCAAAACTTAATTCAATTTTAAAGTGCAATATTGATTATTTTTAATCATGTTTATTTCCCTAGTTTTTATTGTTTAATTTTTTTCAATATTTGAGGGGTCGTGACGCCGCTCCGGCGTCTTCTTGCCTTTGCCGCTCACGCGACGACCCTGGTGAAGTGATGGTAGCTACCTATATGGAGCTCTTACCTGAGCAAATACCTTTTTATAAGTGAAATGGACTTCAAAATCTAGATGGTTATTGAAGTCTTTCGTGCGCTTTCACAAGCCATTAATATCTACATTGTAGGACCCAGAATTTATTGCATCTGTATTGTTCTATCAAGTAAACCTCAGAATATTTCCAAAATGAAATTGTCAGCTGTTCGGGTCGCTCTCTGTTTAAGGAGAGTTCATGTTTAAACCCAAATATCAAATTAGAGCTTTTTTGAATTTAATTGAGCGAGATGATTTATTTAATATGGAAGTTTTCACCCATTTTATCTTTTCATTTCTTTCCACGTCCTATAATCGTTCTAGGGTTTGCAGACATCTTTTGGAATGCCTACTATACCATTTCCATTTTTGTCATTTTTAGTGAAGACATGATTGTCAAAATCTTTAACAATAGATTCGGAACTCCAGCTTGAAGCCGTACAACCAGGAGTACTAAGTAGCCATTGGAAAAATTAATCCTGAGACCTTTCCAAGTCCGAATTGCACGTCAGTAATCAGCAATGACGTAAAAACTAAATACTTAACATATGGGGCATGCGCATGGGTCACAAAAGCAGTTTATATTATTTTTTAATGAAACTAGATTCTATTCTGAAGTTTGGCACCAACCGTACCGTCCTGCGATTAGGTATAGTAGTTCTTTTTCTATGATTTTTCAAAGTTTCCAAAAGTTCTGACGTCACAGTGGGTGGGGGACCCATTTGGGGTCTCGTCCAGGCGAGAGGGGTGCAATGACGTAGGAACCTCTGGAATCGTTGAAAAATCATAGAAAAAGAACTACTATAATCGTAGGGCAGTGCAGTTGGTGTAAAAATGCTCAGGATAGAATCTACTTTCATTTAAAAAAACAAAACACCGCAAATACCTACACAACGGTTTTTTGTATAGAACCCCCTTCTGTTACAGATCACACTTCTCTGTATAAAACACCCTTCTGTTACAGATCACAGCTTTCTGTATAGATAGCCCTCTATACAGATCACAGATCCTCCGTAGCTTAGTACCTAACCCCGTACTCGTTACTAGGTACCTACTTACATCACGTGTTAAATCATCACGTGTTAAATCATCACGTGTTAAATAAATGTTGCTAAAATAATTCTGTCGACGACAAACAGTAGCTAAAATGACAAAAACTAATAATGAAGTTCTGAAGGAAAATTGTTGATGTGGAGTGAACAAATATTCAGCCCCGGTAGCGTTTCGATCTCGGGTACTTTCACGTTACAGTCCGTCCGTAAGCCACTACGCAACATCGCACAGCTGGCCGAGAGAACAGTGATATACGCTCTCAACTCAGCTTGATGCCTGCATAGACCCAGCTCTTTATAGAACATTTTATGGCAACATCGTAAAATGCTCCGGACGTTCTCAAAATTTCAGGTAAAAATCGAACTATTTAAAAATGCAAAAAAACCCACAACTCAAAATAAAATATTCCGAGTTAGGGATACTCATGATATTTCAACTCTATTTTTCACCCCTTAGAGTTTAGTGAATTGGCAGTAACGCCAAGCTTCGAGGACCACCTAGAACCCAAACGGGACCCATATACCAAATTTCAAGAATTTTGGTTAACATGAACTAAGGAAAAAGCCGCGGACGGCGTACGGCGGCGGACGGAATATTTTTATTCGATACATATTCGTATTCTACGTCCCTTGAAACGTAAACCATGCAATTTTGAGGGGGGGGGGGGGGTTCATGGTCGATTCCAAAGGTTCGTTATTGAAAATAATAAACCAAAATATATATGTGCGCAAACCCCACTGTTGGATAGTAGAATCAGCTTAAGCAGTCCACCCTTAAAATGTAGGTAGGTATGATCCTGATGATTTATCAATTTCTTTTGCATTAGACTTATAGTAAACAAGTGCACCTACTATAATGCTGTCGAAAGGAAATTATGTAGTAATACTAATGTCCTCTTGGTATTCAGTCGGTGACATAAACCGAAAGATTCCATTTTGAGCTCACACAGACACCTTTGAAGCAACTGCGTGAGGATTGATCTGCATGACGAAAAGATTTTGAGAAAAACATATGCAATTTAGATTTTACGCCAGACGGTAGAGGTAGAAGCTATGGATGATGTAATGCAACGAATCTAAAATCGAACCATCCAAATACCAATACCGAACTACCTTCTACATTTGAGGAAAATCCATCGAGCAGCTAGCTGAGGCTGTACTAGCGGTCTGATTGAGATGAAATTTTATATGAGCCCAACGACAGACCAAACTTCTAACATTCTGACTTCAGTAAAAATCTTGAGAACAGTTCCTAAGAATCAGTTTTCGAAAGTGCGGGGTTGATTCAAATCATAGGAAATTTATATCCATACCTTTAATTTTTATCTTTCTCTATAATGAACCTTTTTAACTTTCAATGAAACCTTTACGCATTCAATATTTATCAAACATTTCACACATTCAATAATAAATTAAACGTTCAATGGCTCCAATTGAACCTTCTTAAATCTAAAGAGATTATACAAAGGCAATCTTTCGCCATATAAAACATTAAGTTCAACTCATTGATCTATTGACAGCAGTATGTTAGTGCAAAATTCGGCACAACTACCTCTGTGACTCTTATCTCATAACCCGTACAATCCAGAAAAGAGGCAAAGGGGAAGATAGTTGCGGGTTGTCCCCAGGATAGTCCCATATGAATTTTATCAAAATCGGATTGTATTCTAATCTCCGCATGCGCGAACGTGAAATTCTTGCAACGCTCACAACCCAAAAGAATGATAGCAATGAGTCGAAATTTAGAGGGGAACCGCGTTAGGACCATAGTCATATATCAATCCCCAGAAAATCGAACAGTAACTTTCATCTGCGCATGCACAAACGCACCTATTTATAGCATACCTATATGTGTTTTATAAGGCTGAAATTCGGATGGCACTGTCAATGATCAAAGGTAATTTGCAAAAAAAAAACCTAATTCGTGTTTTGGGGGGCCAAAATTGGTGGAATCCATCAAAAATAGCTATTTCAATTATTGCACCATGAAAGAAACAATTAATGAACAGCCCACAGTACGTATGTCCAATAGAATAATAAACCCGCGTGACAAGGACTGCAGCGTTTTGGAATCTACGCACCTTGAAACGTAAAAGAAAATTTTTGAGGGGTGTAATAAAAAAATTTTCCTGAGCGAATACAGGTGTATTATTCACAGACTAATAAACCAACATTTTCTATTGGCAATTGGAAAATTTGACAAATATACCTATGTATTCGCTCATTAAAATTTTTTAATGACACCTCCTCAAATTTTTTTCTTTTACGTTACAAGATGCGGAGATTCCAAACATGCGATGTCCGTCGGCCGGCCGCCGTACGCTGTCCGCCGTCCCCCGTATCATCTATATCTACTTCATTTTCGGTCTAAAAAACTCGTTCTTTCGCACACAGGCTCCATTTTGGCCCTTGTTGTCTCCCGAAACTATGCAGCCCGATCGGAATATACCTAAGGGTGTTATGGGTGAAAAATTGGGGTACAATTTTTTGTGTGTGCTTTAGTAACAGGAGCTTGTGAGGTATCGTTTTACATGTTTTTTAGGACGAGGAGACCGCATATGAAGTCGAATTTTACCAAAGAGTGGTAAATTGAGGATCTAACGAAGTTTCAGCCTTAAATTTACGTTAAAATTTGGCCTAAAATTGTTGTTATTCCGCACACGTTAAAGTCTGGTCAATTCAAATTTTCCAGATAATTAAAATGCATGACTGGCGGGTACCCAAAGGTGGACAATGTAGCAAACTGAATGATTTCATTGGAAAATAAGTTTATTTTAACGCGGACGAACATAATGTAGGTTTAAAAAACAACTTGTGCATATAATTGTTATATTGATAACATTACTATAATAATAAAATGAAAACCTGTGAGAGTTAAGCTAGTGACAAAGTATTAGCAAATCCGAAGTCACATCAGGCAAGGAAGAGCCTTTTTATAAAAATGAACTAGTGGCAGACATCCCAAGTTCTAGTAGCGGATAGGGTGAACTGGTTGCGGACACGTTAGCATGGGTAGAGGACACCCCTGTCCGCCTTTAGTCAGACCCCTCTAATATGAGCGAGAATTTAGTCATTGCATTCCCGAACATATTAATAAGTGAAATCGCACATAAATTTACATCATCTAACAGAATGGGATATAGAATAGAGGCGGACAGGTCGTCTGGTACTATATAGTGCAAAGGGAATATTTTTGGTGCACTAGTAGCGGACATACAGAAATAGCTGTTTTTTCCAACTTAAAACGGAAAGTTTGATCGAAAAAGATTCAGAATCATTATCCGAGCAACAATGTGCCTAGAAAGATTGAAATACACCAAGAAAATTCAAAAGTACGCGTCCCGTACATCTTGTCATTTTTTATAAGAAAACAGCCTATTCTGATGAGCATGTAACGAAATCTCATCATTGAATTATCACTGTGACTTCCTGTTAACAGCAAAGTATTCTTCTTCATTGCCCTTGTTCACGATGACTTTCTTGACAGTATTTCAAAAAGACCAAGTCCCTAACTCAACTGAAGTCCTTATTTTACAAGGTTTTTGAAGAAATGTCTGGGACTGCTGGGGCTTCTATCTTAGTAGATATTCTACATCTCTACTAGTTAATAATACTGAATAAACGCAACTAATTCAGTAATACAGTCTCATCAAAAGGCGCCTATCAATCGATTTTACCTTGTGGAATAATAATTAAAATACATTTTATCACGACAATTACGGATTATTCAAACAGAACAGCGGCTCTCGAGTAAATATTTCAAGTACAGCTAGGTACGAATTGATCTACCTTCTAGCTGGGACCGATTTCATTTGTTGCTTCCTCCAGCATTCCCTCAACGAATGGGTTCCTTTAACCATTGGACAATTCTTTCCAGGAAGTACTCTCCGAAAAATTATTTCTGTGGCAATTGTAGAGAAGGCACTTATTAATGAAGTGGGCAATGGTCTCTCTGGTAAAGCATTATATACATGGCGCAATATTCCAATGGTTCGTTAGGTACAATTTCATTAAATTGCAGACCCTCCCTCAATTAAATTAAGCCCCATACTCCGTTAAATAATATAATTAAGCCGTCAAACTACACTATACTATCACACTATGCTAAATTATTTGTGCGGTCATTTCAGTGTGCGATGAAAACATATCTCAACGCCTTGAGGGAGAAAAAATCGCACGTTCTCCGCCTTCTGATTTTACAAAAGCGGTTTGAAGAAAAAACGCAGTTAAAACTGATCCGTGTAATGAACGGATCGGCTGGCTGAAATATGATGTTTGAAATGTCCCGGGGATGAGAAAGTGGCGAAGGCGGGATATTTCTTATGAGAGCTGCCTTTAAATCACCAGAGTCGAACATGTGTTTTGGTTGAGGGTCCCTCTGTCGGCCAACTCACGTGGTACCAGAACTCTACTAATTACTGGCATGGCATCACCGATAGAGCAGGATGAAAAAAATCATTGCTAAGATCTTTTCCAGGGCAGCGTATTTCCTCGTATCGTTAACACTTGCCGTGCCAACTGATCTCCAACGATCCAAAAAATCGATGATTTAGGGTCAGTTGGGAATTACGAACACGGGGTAGGCAGTTCAGTACAAGCACCATCGGTGCTCGTCTGAGAGTGGCGGACACCGAAGGGATTAATTCGGAAATCACAGGTGTAAACCTGTTACTGTACCTTAAAGTTTCGTGTTATTCCAGTGTTACTCCAGGTAGTAACAGGAGCGCTTCGTTTACTGCTCGCGGCTATTAAACTTATCAAATTCGAACTCACTTTTCAAATTTATTTTTGAAACTCGAAAAATGTTTTCTAATGTCCCCAAAAATCTACTTTTCCCAATTAAAACTTTCAAGTGAGACGATGTTTTCAATCAATACTTCTGAGTTTTACAACCCATCTTTTTTTAATTACCTGCAAAACGATCTTCATAATAACCCGTAAATAGGTATAACCCGCATATTTTCACTTCCAGGACATTCGAGGTGGTAAAACTTGCTCGTGAGTTGAGAAGCCGGACTTCAAGATATTGTTTGTCTGATCAAAAACCTAGGTAGGTAATTCTGCCGATGGGAAAAGTAGGTCGAGTTTGCTCAAAGAAAACTTAGAATGATAAAAGATACCCATGTTTAAAAACTGAGATGGAAGTGGGGCACGGGCACACACATCGTTTCAGTGGGTTAGAGGGGGTTGTGAATTTCAGCTTAAGTAGGTACCTACCACTTAACCCTTTCACTACCGCGTAGAGATACGAATTTTTCCCCGCCGATTTTTGGGTTGTAATCGATTTAGGAGTGCTTCAGTATGACACACATCAAATTTGAACTCATTCCGATCATTAGGACGAATTTTAGAGGGCCGGGACAGAATTGTCCCAGTTGTAGGGCACGGCACCAAATGTTGTCCCACTGGTAGTAGAGATATGTCCCAGGACCTGTCCCTTTGGTTCGGGAGTGCTATCCAATGTCCCATTAGTATTTTCAAGAATGTCCCGGACCAGTCCCTTTGGCAATACAAGTGAATAAAACAGTAATATTCGTTCGAAAAAATTTAATAAAATCAAGTATACATACACATAGGATTTCACATAAAATTTTGGGAGGAACAATACAATGAACACATGGATTCACAGAGGAAAACGAAGATAGGTACTCCAAAAACATGTAGATCCATGAAGGAACACGTAGAAAGATCCAGAACATAGAACTGCTCAAATACCACATTCCTAATCGGACAAGAACACAGATACGTACACATAGGATTTCACATAAAATTTTGGGAGGAACAATACAGCTGGGACAAATTGGGACTGACCCCAGATAACCATACAATACCTGGTATATTGGTGTATCTGCGGTTATCGGCACTCAGTAGTATGTAATTAGCTTCTAAATGACCAAAACTACCTACTTTACCGTCGTCTGTCTAGTAATTAGCTTCAAAATGACCAGATAGATAGACAATATTGCAAAGTCAAGAGCAACATCCAACACAGCTAACAGGTTCAAGGAAACATGCAAAATCGGTATCAAGAACCCCCGGGACAACAACTTTTTTTAGTTTTCGTAGTTAGTAGTATAGATGGACTTACCAATCATTCAGTTTTCGGAAAGGGAAAACGGAATTTCACCCTGGGTGAAGCTTTGCAAGAAGGGGGTACTTTGTGTTGACCTTCCTCGCAGAAAAACACAGCATGACTGATAAGAATTACCCTGCCGCCACGTGTGGTGTACTCTGGCGGCCATTCGATTTACTATCGTGTTTGTGGGACCTGTCAGTACAGCTGGGACGTGGAAGCACGGAAATCGGAGTATTTTTCACTCCTCTACGAATTTTCAAAGGTAGAATGTCCCGATTTGTCCCGATGGTAGTGAAAGGGTTAACTAGGTAGGTATGGTAAAAACGGGTTAAGCGAGAGAAACAAGGTTTTATCAATATGAAACATTTGTTTTATTAATTCCAATCATATTCTGCTACAGTTTTGAGAGATTCTATTTTTTTTTTTTCATGGAGCAAATCCTTTTACTTTGGCCTAATCGTGCATGAGGAATATCCCGAAAGAATTAAATGTAGGTACCGCAACACCTTCCTCTTAACTCTTGACGTACTTAACCGGCGAACTTAATGGCAAAACCTTGTTCCTCTCGCTTTAGCCGTTTTTACCATACCTATCTAATTAAGTGGCACCTGCTAAAGCTGAAATTCACAATCCACTCTGACCCACAGTTCTCGCACTGAAACGATGCGTGAGCCCGCGCCCCCACTTTCATCTAAGTTTTTAAACATATCTTTTATAATTAAAAGTTTTCTTTGAGCGACCTTGACCTACCTTTCCCCATCTGCTGAAGTACCTAAGTTTTTGGTAAGACAAACATTAGGTTGAAGTCCCACTTTTTAACTCACGAGCACGTTTTTTCCACCACGAAGGTATCTTGTACAAACATTTTGACGTTGTGACCGGTGAAAACTCACGTTTCGGATAGTCCCCAATATCCTCAACTGCCAAGTGAAAATTTGCAGGTTATATACCTACTCCTGTATCCTTTTTGATAAGGGGATGGTTAACTAGTAAAGTGCATTATTAATTTGTTTTCATGTTGCAATTATTGTCGCCATTATTGTGGAAAATCAATTTTGCCGGCCAAAGTAGCATGCTAGGTGCGCACCTGGCTCTTGGATGTGCATATAGAAACCTGGCCCTTCCCCCTCTGTTGGATATGAGTATAGAAACCTGTTCCTTCCCCCGAAACCTTGACATTTCTTTCAACGCTGTTTGGCGGGCAGTTTTGGCTGCTATATTAACTCACATCCAAGAGCCAGGTGCAACGCACCGAGCATGCTATTTTGGCGGGCAAAATGGATATACTCGTATCAATCCATTTAGCGGCTAAGGAGGTTTCCATGGCGGGTAAATTTTTTACCCAGTACTTAAAAATGTTTTCTCAGTCCCTACCTACTTACCTAAACATTTTTTTTTTTCTCTATAAAAATTCTTTCGGCCGATCGGGTTCAGATGGTTCGGGTTGAACACTTCTTCAGGGAACCCCAATGAGCATGTGTGCCAAATGTCAGCTCTTGAAACCCTCTTTAACCTACTCCGAGAAACTGCATCCTTCCCCCAACTGGGTGAATAGGGCTACAGCCTCACAGATATAACGTATCTGTGAGGCTGTAGCCCTGTCAAAGACCGAGAACAACAACAAGAAAGTAGCCATTTTTAAACTTCCATAATTTCGGCATCTCATGGTGCCGAGAGTTGAAATTTGGTATACATCTTCAGGGGCTCTTCGAGAAGTGGTGTACGAAAAATCAACTCCGGAGAACCACAGGGGGCCGAGTTAGGGGGGGGGGGGTAAAAATCCTACTTGTTCTGTGGTGTAAACAGTGTTCTTGGTCGTTTAGGAGGTTTTCGGTGTTCTTGGCGTGCGGGACACTCCCGCGTTCCCAGATCGTTCTGATGATCTTAAATGGGTGAAAACGTGTCTTGTAATTGTACCGCTAAGTGAACCGAGAACAACCCGCGAGGTTCGAGCTTGGGCAGACCAATAGTCTATATGGATATTGTTGAAAGCCATTATGTAGCAGGACCTAAAATAGCTTCTGTGAATTTCGCCAAAATCGGTTGAACTAAACAAAAATATGCCTGTAGCATGGATTTTACTTTTGCGCATGCAAAAAGCAAAGTACCATGAAACTGATACATGCAGCACCATCTACCCTCAAAATATCCTCAAGATCGCAAGAACAGAACCGGAGAAACATGTATGGTAAAAACGCTGCAAATTATTACAGAACTGTTTATTATTTAAACTGTAGATCTGAGGTCAATACCTACCCTCGCGCTTCCACCAGGAAAGCCCTAAATCAGTGGTTCCCAACCTAGGGGCGATCGCCCCCAAGTGGGCGATTTGGGTTATCAGGGGGGCGATAAATAAGAGGGGGGCGATTAGGGGGCGATGAGTATTCAAAGGGGGAAAAATTAAAATAGTACTGTACAGTAGAAGTTGTCGGGTAGCACGAGTCACTGGCTGGTCTCAGCCGGCGAGTTCACTCCACTCTCCGCAGAATTATTTCATCATTCATCGCCAAGGTAAATATTGGCCGTAGAGAGCTGATTCAGTTTCCGACCCTTAAAAAGGGTTCAGTGTCAGATAACGAGACTCCTGAACTCCCAGAAGACAAAATCCTAATTTTTACTGATCACCTTGACCAGTTAAAAACGAACATGGAATCAAGATTTGAAGATTTTACCAAGTTACAAATTCCGGATTGGATTCTAGATCCATTTTCGTTTGAAGCTGTGGATAAGCTTGATAACTCTTTGCAGACGGAGTTTCTAGATCTGAAGTATGACTCTGAGGCGAAAATCATTTTCAAGCAGAGCGGTTACGAGTTAGCCTGGGTGAAGCTTATGGACACTTATCCAAAACTGTGTGAAAAAACTGAGCCACTTCTCATCTCGTTCCCGTCAACATATTTAGTTGTAAAAGGATTTAGTTCTGTTGTCCAGCTCCTCACAAAACAAAGAAACAAGTTGGAAATTTGTCTCAAAGGATACTTGCGCCTGAACTTGACGAACATAAAGCCAGATATTCAAGCAAGCACAAGGCAGCCATTGAAAAGGTAAAATAAAATAATAACAAAGTTTTCAAACTTTCATTTATTTTTTTCAAATTTTAACTGTCAACTTTCTTATTTTTTTCAGATTCCTATTTAAAAATGAAAAAATGTACTCCTGTTTTTTAAACGTACGTCAATGATCTTGTTAATTATTTCACTTCTTTGTTCTTAAAAATCTGTAAAGAATGTACATTTTAATTTTTTGTCTATTTTATTTAAGAGTGACCGGATAAAACTGCTTTGGCTGTTTTTATATACGGTAATAAAGTTTAAAATGGTAAAACTGCTTTATTATTGACACTTTACTTCAAATTAAAATTAGGCATATAATGAAAATGAAAAGGGGGGGATAGGTGTTAGTCAATCTCCAGAAAGGGGAGATGGGCCACAAAAGGTTGGGAACCACTGCCCTAAATCGATTACTGGAGCCGGCCGGTCAATATACTGTTTCATAAAATATTCGGGGGATTCATTAATTTTATGATTAATTATTATTTGTTGTTATTCATTCAAAAACATTTGTTCAGATTACATAAGTTTGTAGGTACCTACCAAGAAAATCAAAAATAACCATCATTTTTCAGATGAAATAATATTAGGGAACAACCAACTCGATTTCATGCAGCCATGAGTGATTTTAGTCAGGTGTTCTCTAGCAATGATTTTTGGGCTGGATGTATACATTTTCATTCACTATCATGTTGATGCACTTTTCGGCGTATATGAAAGGCTGGACGTACAATGCTTCGGGTGGTATCAAAAAATTCTCAAATTCGAGATCGAGATCAATTTAAGAACGTTAAAAAAAACTATGCTCTTCTATTAAAAGTTTTCGAGCTACGGCGTTCGGGAAATTTCAAACCCTATTTTTCACCCCTTAGAGATGACCGACAGTGACGCCGAGCTTCGCGGACCAACTAAACCCCAAATGGGACCCACAAACCAAATTTCAATCATTTCCGTTCATGGTAACTAAGGAAAGTGGAAAGTACAGCGGATGGACAATCATTTTTTTAATTCCATTTTCGGATTCTAAGTACCTTGAAATGGAAATCATAAAATTTGAGGGGGGAGGGAGAACTACCTAACTAATTATGATTAAAATAAAAATCATTTTTAAAAATCACGTTTTTAAAACGGAATAGTTAAAAAGTATAAAATAATTTCTCGTAGCCATAAAATAATATCAGCATAGAATAGAAAAGCCATAAATAGAAAAACGTGGGGCGTATGCAGTAGATAACAGAGAATAGCTACTCCCTACACTCCTTAGTATTAACTATTGCATGTGCCCCACGTTTTTCTATTTATGGCTTTTCTACTTTATTGCTGACATCATTTTATGGCTACGAGAAATTAGTTTAACGGTACTTTTTGGTCCGTTTTAAAAATGTGGTTTTTACAAATTTTTAAATTTAAATAACTGTTTTCTGCTATTTAATCTTGTGAGAGTGAAATTTTGTAATAATTATTTACTTAATCATGTGACGTATTTTTTTAATAATTGATTCATGTATTGCCGTCGATGATGGACGAATGTGCGAAATTTCAGCTCAATTAGACATCAGGAAGTGGACGAAAAGTCAATTACAAGATTTATACCGGACATACATGAAAGCGAGTTAATAAAAACATTTTAATTAAAAACAGGTACCTAACTAAACACATATTCGACGACCTCAGTATGTGTTGTAGGCTTCTTCACAACTGCGGTACCTCGCGAACAGATTAACTCCTTTGGAGTCGAGATCGGCACGCAGGATCGGGGTCAGATCCTCTACGGACCTGTGAGAAATGTGCTCCTTAAAATGCCGTCGACGAAAAGGCCAGTGTCGGTCTGTTCAGCCTTTGTTTTGTACAATCTTCGAAGTCACGGGGCTAAATAGATGGAATGTTGTTTATAGTATTCCAAGTGGGTCACTGCCGTTATGCGAACGAATTTCAATGCAGCCAAGATAATGCAGTGACTAGTTTGTTATCATCTCCTATCATTATGCAACTTCCTCTCAACGTTTGGGAGTAAGATGAATAAATAATCAACGATCTTGATATTCTTCTATCGAAAGAAAGGGGCTACTCAATCCACCAGACCTTGCCAAACCTGTCTAAGGGTACAATGATTTTTTGTACCGACATGAACTTCCGGTCCTACTTTCCACAAATATATATCCGTTTCTGGAGATAGTTCGTTTGTAATGGAATAATAATAGTAATAATAAAATAATACCCACCCCATCAACCAAGAAAGCTCCATGAAAGCTTGAGGATCCTTGGGTTGCCCGGTGGACTTTACGAGGACCTGCAGAAGGCCGTGCTGATTGCCTCGTGTAGCCTGGTGAGGGAGTTTTTGGGGGAGGCCATTACGCCCGACCACTGAGCCCCCCCCCCCCCCCCCCATGCACTTGCGGGTAGGAATAGGCCCTTGGCACTCGCGTCACCCCGTGGCATTTTTTCCCCCACGGGTGATGACCACCGAACTAACAATAATAATAATATACTTCATTGTGGTCATCAATTTCAATGATATTACAGCGGGGTTACCTAATAAATATGTACATAATTTTTTTTAATCAACTTATAGCCACAATGTCCCAAAAATTCCGTCATTGCCATTTTATGTCCCGAAATTCCGCTATGCTGTACAGTCTGTTTACCTCCAGCCTCTTGTCTAAGGAAGCCTCAAACGCCAGGGACAGGTCAGGATCCTTTAGGTCATGTAGGAAGTTCCACATTTTAAGGTCCATGTAGCTCCAGTGCTTCTGGGTTCTTGTGAGCATCATTTGGGCAGATCGATGTCGTCGTTCCGTCGGGTGTTGTAGGGATCGACATCTCTCAGTTTCTCACACCTCCCAACATGATCATAACATGTTTAAAGATGGACACAATGCACAGGTTTGGAACGATCATAATGCTCTCGCAGAGTAATAATGCTATTTCAAGTATAGCGACATTTCAAGTATCTTCTGGGAGAATTTCAAGTATATGGAAGAGTATGTTATCATTATAAATATATTATGATAGGGAATGAATCGGAGAAATGTAATGCCTAGCTTTATTTTATATATTATGCCAAACGACTGGTAAGTTGAGAAGGATACACGCAAAGCTAATCAGTCTCAAATCAGTATTAAAAAAAAAAAAAAAAAAAAAAAAAAATCCGTTGCTTGATAAAATAATTATCTTAGCTGAATTTAATGAAATTGTGGGTTATGAGGGAATGAGAGTGCCACTCAAAGTGGTATAAAATATTTTTTATCACTTTCATGGTAGGTACCAGTTGAGGTAAAGGACGACGGGCAATTCCTATTTTTTGGCACTTCTTCTAAATTCATTACCAAAATAAAATTATTTCCTTCGAAATCAAAATTTCCACCCGCATTTTTGCATTTCAGACATCAAGGAACAGATGTCTGTCTGCCCTATTGCTCGTAACCACCATGTGTCTTACCGAAAGAACATTCCCACCGAGCTGATAGTGGAGTATGTGCGGGTTGGTCCACAGATCGTGCCACATGAATTTCATCAAAATCCGACCGTAATATATCCTTCCGCACATGTGCGAGTATTTGCGAGTACGCGAACAACATAAACTCTTTACAGCTTATAATATAGGTATCCGGTTTCATTCAACCTATGTGAGGGAAATTATCAGAGATTTGATGAAGTTTTCAAGAGACATTCAATATTGGATGTTTTGGGAGAGCCCTCTAGTAAGTATAATTATGCGATTGAAGCTTCGGTATAACTGCGCATGAGCAGACACTCTATTGTTGACCTCGTCCATGTTATTTTACCTGCTGGCATACCCAAAATAAATACAATAAATACATTATTCCCTCCGTGATGGCAATGGAACTTTCGTTTCCTTTGGTATATTTTCCGATGTAAACAGAGTTCAACTTTTTAATAAGATTTTCGTTACAATTAAACGAATGCATGCCAGCTGAGAGGTGAAACATTTTGCCTTGGCGTGGGCGGAACCTTTGAAGATAGTTCCTCAGCTAATTATACACATGTTCGAAGAGAAGCCCGGTAGGTGAAGGGAGGGGACGGCTGTAAAGAGGCGGGTGGGGGTTTGTAGAACGAATCGTCTCGCGACGAATATATAGCCCCTGTCATCAAATTAGGCGCTCATCTCGTCTCCAACCCTCCTGGTACTTCCGCCACACTCTTCATCGCTTTTGTTTCATGTTTAGAAGTTTCTCTTCTACGTTTTCACTCCCTTCCTGCGATTATAACATGATCCTCTCGACCCGTGAGACCGACGATGTAGGGAGCGTTTGAAGAGTTTTACCGCTCTCACCTGCGGACCCACAAAGACTCGCACACAGGGTTACCAGATTTCGTAGAACCGAAAAAAGTAGCCCTCACCCACTCACAATAGAAACTTTTACTCTTAGCAACACGTGGCAAGCTTAGCAAAATAGTACTTACATAAAACTTTGGACACTCAATATGAATTATATTATAGGAACTCAGACGAGGAATGTGCAACACAACATTGCAAGCGATTTGAGCCCCATTTCTGACCATAGTCGTTGAAATGGGTCTCGGTGGGTACCGAAATGAGCCCCGAACGGAAATTATATAGATTTGATGTGAATGAGCCGAAATGAGCCCCGAACCGAAACGAGCCCCGAATAACCGAATTGAGCCTTAGCGGCACTCAGCTCAAGGTGAAGGTTAATGAAAATGTTGACACAAACTTTGAATGTTTTAACGAAACAGTAACGGCTCACAAAAACACGAGATATACTCGTACGAGTCCACGTGAAATAAATTTCAATAGCAACAACATCATACAATCATTCTCTCATGCGTCAACGTCATTTAAATTTTCAGCTACATAATATGTAACGTATTATTGTACATATTAATACCCCCATCCCCAAACAACTCTATTGTAAACATTTGCCCGCTAAGGAAACCTCCTCGACCGAAAAAAGCATTGACATCCATTTTTCCCAACAAAGTAGCAGGGGGCAAAAAGCTGCCCGCCAACAGCGTTGAAAGAAATTTTAAGGTTTGGGGGGAAGGAACAGGTTTCTATATACACATCCAACACAGGGGGAAGGAACAGATTTCTATATATGCACATCCAAGAGCGGGGTGCACAGCACCGAGCATGCTACTTTGGTAGGAACAATGGATCTTTTGTACGGCTGAAGAGATTTTGTTGGCGGGTAAATTTTACAACAGAATTGGTGGGGGGGGAGGGGAGAATATCACATCTTTTTGCATTGATAAAGTAAAAAGTTTTTCTCAGTAATACTTTTTTCCAGTAAAAATTTTAGGTAGGTACCTGTTTTTTTTCCTCCATAAATTTGTTTCAGTTTTCAACAATTTTGAAATCTGAAAATTTGTTGTCAACTTGTTCTAAAAAGCGCTGCAGAAAAGTATGATACACGAAAGTTACAGTGCTCCAAATATGATGTCGTCAATAAGGTTTATATGATAATAATTTGCAGCGTTAACTCGGCTTCTACTGAACCGATCGGATTCAGATTTTGAACACTTACTCAGGAAGCCCCCAGTGAACATGTGTGCTAAATTTCAGTTCTTACATACCCCTCTAAACTACTCTTAGAACCCCCCCCCCCCCATGGTGGAAAGGGTGGGGACGACGTAATTCACTTCCTTGGAGCATAAAAATTGTGTACACGTGCAAAATTTCAGATCGGTCCATTACGTCTTTGAGTAGCCCTGTCAAGGAACAAGAAGAAGAAGAAGAAGAAGAACAACAACAACAACAACGAGAATAACATAGAAAACTTGAAAAATAGCTACTTTCAAACTTCCACAACTCCGGCACCTGATGGTCTCGAGAGTTGAAATTTGGTACACATCCTCACACGCTGCGAATTTTGCAGAAGGGTTTATTATTTTCAGTATAGATTCCCCTTCTGCGTAGATTACTGTTTTCTGTAGTCAATACCTACCATCGTGCAACCCCAGAGAAGCCCTAAAATCGAGTAACCACTTAGAAAATTTAGCCGTTCAGTGGAATGGCCGATGAGGTTAGGAACTGGACAGAAGAAACGTCCCGTTGAGAAACAAAAGCCGGCGCCTCAACGCAAAATCCGAAGTGTTCGAAAGGCCAATAAAAATTTCGAGTTTGCTGATGCGCAGTAGTCAAACAATGATCCAAGCGTTCTGAAATTCACAGCACTTTGCCCTTCACCACCTCCACCATTTATCACGCTCGTCCGCACATAACAACAGGCACACAGACAAGTCTGTTATTCCCCACAACAATACCTAAGGGAACTGAAACTCATTGTGGAACATCTTCTTCCGATGGTCTTATGCCAATATACACCCCCCCTCCCAATAATGGCACACATTAAACCACCCATTCCCAGTATTGGGGGCTATATTGCTGCGGCGTCCCTAGCAATGATATATGGGCAGAATGAATACCATCTGATTAACTCTCCTGTTGACGAAGCCCGTCGGTGCAAAATTCAGGGCCTTACTGTGAACAAACGGCTGGACGTGCAATGCTCCGGGTGGTCTCAAAAAACTCCCAAGTTCGAGAACTATTTAAAACATAAAAAATTCGAGATAACGGCCCCCATTTTTCACTCGTTAGAGATGGCTGACATTAAGCTGAGTTTCGCGGACCAACTAGACCCCAAATGGGACCTACAAACCAAATTTCATTAATTTTGGTTCATGGTAACTAAGGAAAGTGCGATGAACGGTGTATGGCGGACGAACAGAATTTTTGTATTGCATATTCGTATTCTACAAACTATTCTATCTAATCTAATCTAAATCTATTGAAACGGAAACCATCAAATTTTAAGGGGTGGTGGTGGGGGTTTAACATTTTGTTTTTCATGCTTGATTCCAAAGGTTCCTTATTGAAAATGATAAACCAAAACGGAGTTACTGAAAAGTGTTTTTCCAATAATTAAAAAAAGCCTGTTATACCTGGTGATCAAACAAACCACCGTCATTTATTTAATATTTTTCAACAGTAACAAATCAAAATTCGCTTGATTTTCAACCTTCTAGCGATTTCATGTAGAAAATTTAGAAAAAGCCATGGGTTTCTTAAAAAACTTTTCCGAAATTTTCTTCGAACAAATCCCCTGAGACCAGGGTTTCACGTCATGCACGTAAACTATGCAAAAAAAATTTGTGGTGTTTTGAACCCAAAAATTGTGATTTTGATCACTCGTTGCAGTGTGAACGTGAAACTACTCGCAATCGATTCGGCGATTTGAAAAAAAAAAAAACACGATGCAAAGTCCTTGTCACATGGGTTTATTATTCTACTGGACATACCTATAGAAATTTTGAATTTTGGCTGTTCATTTATTGTTTCTTTCATGCGAAATAATTCAAGTAGATATTTCTGATTGTTTCCACCAATTTTGGTCCCAAAAAACCAATTAGGTGCGCTCCTTTTTTTTCCAAATTATCATTGATCACTGGTAGTACCATTTAATTGTCTTGATTCACCCGTTGACACTTTTTCTAGTGTTATTATACAAATATTTATGGTGATTTCAGACGATTTCCCAGGTTTTTGACTCATAAAATATCGCAGATACCTCAAACGCTCATGTTACTAGCATGTTACTAAAACACAGATCTGTGAATAATACACCTATGTATTCGCTCAGCAAAAAAGTTTTATAACACCCCCTCAAAATTTTTTCTTTTACGTTTCAAGGTGCGTGTATTCCAAAAATGCTTCATTTTCGGCGAATACATTGGTGTATATTATTCACAGAATAATAAACCAAATTGCAATGTCCGTCCGCCGTACGCCGTCCGCCGTATCACTTGTGCCGGCTTCATTTCTGGTCTAAAAAAGTCGTTCTTTCCCACACATGCTCCCTTTAAGCCCTAGTTGTGTCCGACACTTTTCAGCCCGATCGGAATATACCCAGGGGTGTTATGAGTGAAAATGTGCACACAAATAGGTACCTACTTTTTGTGTTTTAGTAACATGAGCTTTTGAGGTATCGCCTTCCATGTTTTTTGGGACGAGAAGACCGATTATGAAGTCGATTTTGACCAAAGAATGGAAAATAGAGGTTCTACTAAATGTTCAGCTCCCAAAATTGATTTTTTATGAGTCAAAATTCTGGGAAATCGTCTGAAATCACCATCAGTTTGTATAATAACACAAGAAGAAGTGTCAACACGTGGATGAAGACGATTAAATGGCACTACCAATGATCAAAGATAAATTAAAAAAAAAAAAAGAAGAACGCTGCTAACACGGGTTTATTATTCTATTCGACACACCTACAGAAATGTTGGCTGTTCATTCATTTTTTCTTTCATGTGAAATAATTTAAATAGATATTTCTGATTGTTTCCACCAATTTTGGCCCCCCAAAAAAATTAGGCCCCCAAACACTCTTTTTTTTTCAAATTATCTTTCATCATTGGTAGTGCCATTTAATTGTCTTGATTCACCTGTTGACACTTTTGGTTTATTATTCTGTGAATGACACCTATGTATTCGCTCAGCAAAAAATTTTCATAACACCCCCTCAAAATTTTTTCTTTTCCGTTTCAAGGTGCGTAGATTCCAAAAACGCTGGAAAGTCCTTGTCACATGGGTTTATTATTCTACTGGACATACCTACAGAAATGTTGGCTGTTCATTTATTTTTTATTTCATGTGAAATAATTGAAATAGCTATTTCTGATGGTTTTTACTATTTTTGGCCCCTAAAAATCGGTTTTTTTAAATCTTAGATCATTGATAGTGCCATTTATTCGTCTTGATCCAAGTGTTGATTCTACTTCCAGTGTTATTATACAAATTGTTGGTGATTTCAGACGATTTCCCAGGTTTTTGACTCATAAAAAATCAATTTTGGAAGCTGAACATTTGGTAGAACCTCGATTTTCTACTCTTTGTCCAAAATCGACTTCATATTCGGTCTTCCGATCCCCAAAAACATGGAAAACGATACCTCAAAAGCTCATTTTACTAACATGTTGCTAAAACGCAAAAAGTACCTATTTTTACACGCATTTTCACTCATACCACCCCTGGGTATATTCCGATCGGGCTGAAAAGTTTCGGGACACAACTAGGGCCCAAATGGAGCATGTGTGCGAAAGAACGACTTTTTTAGACCTAAAATGAAGCCGGTAAACGTGATACGGCGTACGGCGGACGGCGGACGGCGGACGGCCTACGGCGTACGGCGGACGGACATTGAATTTTTGGAATCCACACACCTTGAAACGGAAAAGAAAAAATTTTGAGGGGGTGTTATGAAAATTTTTTGCTGAGCGAATACATAGGTGTATTATTCACAGAATAATAAACCAAAATGCAATGTCCGTCCGCCGTCCGCCGTACGCCGTATCACGTGTACGGGCTTCATTTTCGGTCTAAAAAATTCGTTCATTCGCACACATGCTCCATTTGGGCCCTAGTTGTGTCCCGAAACTTTTCAGCCCGATCGGAATATATCCAGGGGTGTTTATGAGTGAAAATGTGTGTAGGAATAGGTACTTTTTGCGTTTTAGCAACATGTTAGTAGGTAACAAGAGCTTTTGAGGTATCTTTTTCCATGTTTTTGGGGACGAGAAGACCGAATATGAAGTCGATTTTGACCAAAGACGCGGAAATTGAGGTTTTACCAAAGGTTCAGCTCCCAAAATTGTTTTATTATAAGTCAAAAACCTGGAAAACTGTCGAAAATCACCATCAATGTGTATAATAACATAGAAAAAGTGTAAACAGGTGAATCAAGACCATTAAATGGCACTACCAATGATCAAAGATGATCTGAAAAAAAAAGAAGAAAAAAAGCGTACCTATTTCATGTTTTGGGGGCCAAAATTGGTGGAAATCATCAGAAATAGCTATTTCAATCATTCCACATGAAAGAAACAATAAATTTAACAGCCAACAAGAATCTCTAGAACTCCAATAGAATAATGAACCCATGTGACAAGGACTTTGCAGCGTTTTGGTTTATTATTCTGTGAATAATACACCTATGTATTCGCTCAGCAAAAAATTTTTATAACACCCCCTCAAAATTTTTTCTTTTCCGTTTCAAGGTGCGTAGATTCCAAAAATGCAATGTCCGTCCGCCGTCCGCCGTACGCCGTACGCCGTACGCCGTATCACGTGTACAGGCTTCATTTTCGATCTAAAAAAATCGTTCTTTCGCACACATGCTCCATTTAGGCCCTAGTTGTGTCCCGAAACTTTTCAGCCCGATCGGAATATACCCAGGGATGTTATGAGTGAAAATGTGTGTAAAAATAGGTACTTTTTGCGTTTTAGCAACATGTTAGTAAAATGAGCTTTTGAGGTATCTTTTTCCATGTTTTTGGGGACGAGAAGACCGAATATGATGTCGATGTTGACCAAAGACGCGGAAATTGAGGTTTTACCAAAGGTTCAGCTCCCAAAATTGGTTTTTTATGAGTCAAAAACCTTGAAAACTGTCTGAAATCACCATCAATGTGTATAATAACATTGGAAAAAGTCTAAACAGGTGAATCAAGACCATTAAATGCCACTACCAATGATCAAAGATGATCTAAAAAAAAAGAGAGAAAAAAGCGTACCTATTTCATGTTTTGGGGGCCAAAATTGGTGGAAATCATCAGAAATATCTATTTCAATCATTCCACATGAAAGAAACAATAAATTTAACAGCCAACAAGAATCTCTAGAACTCCAATAGAATACTAAACCCATGTGACAAGGACTTTGCAGCGTTTTTCTAGTGTTATTAAAACACGAAAAGTACTTATTTTTATATACATTTTCACTCATAACACCCCTGGGTATATTCCGATCGGGCTGCAAAGGTTTGGGACATAACTAGGTTCCAAATGGAGCATGTGTGGGAAAGAAAGAATTTTTTAGACCGAAAATGAAGCCGGTACACGTGATACGGCGTACGGCGGACGGCGGACGGACATTGCATTTTGGTTTATTATTCTGTGAATAATACACCTATGTAATCGCTCAGCAAAAAATGTTATAACACCCCCTCAACATTTTTTCTTTTACGTTTCAAGGTGCGTAGATTATAAAAATGCAATGTCCGTCCGCCGTACGCCGTATCACGTGTACCGGCTTCATTTTCGATCTAAAAAATTCGTTCCTTCGCACACATGCTCTATTTGGGCCCTAGTTGTGCCCCAAAACTTTGCAGCCCGATCGGAATATACCCAGGGGTGTTATGAGTGAAAATGTCTATAAAAATAGGTACTCTTTGTGTTTTAGTAACATGTTAGTATCATGAGCTTTTGAGGTATCGTTTTCTATGTTTTTGGGACGAGAAGACCGAATATGAAGTCGATTTTGACCAAAGAGTGGAAAATTGAGGTTCTACCAAATGTTCAACTCCCAAAATTGATTTTTTTACGAGTCAAAAACCTGGGAAATCGTCTGAAATCACCATCAGTTTGTATGATAATACTAGAAAAAATGTCAACACGTGGATCATGACGATTAAATGGCACTACCAATGATCAAAGATAATTTAAAAAAAAATCGTACCTAATTTGTGTTTTGGGGGCCAAAATTGGTGGAAACCATCATAAATAAGTAGCTATTTCAATTATTTCACATGAATCAAACAAAAATGAACAGTTCACATTTCTGTACGAATGTCCAATAGAATAATAAACCCATGTGAAAAGGACTTTGCAGCGTTTTTTATCAGTCAAAAACTTCGGAAATTGTCTGAAATCATCATAATATAAGATCATCATAGTATAATAACATTCAAAGTAGTATCAGCAGGTGAATCAAGACAATTAAATGTTACGTTTTCTTTCTCTTGGCATCTCTTGATAAACTGTATGTTTACACTAAGTAAAATACACAGTTTAAACTAAGTAAAATACAGTGTAAACATACAGTTTATCAAGAGATGCCAAGAGAAAGAAAACGTAACATTTAATTGTCTTGATTCACCTGCTGATACTACTTTGAATGTTATTATACTATGATGATCTTATATTATGATGATTTCAGACAATTTCCGAAGTTTTTGACTGATAAAAAACGCTGCAAAGTCCTTTTCACATGGGTTTATTATTCTATTGGACATTCGTACAGAAATGTGAACTGTTCATTTTTGTTTGATTCATGTGAAATAATTGAAATAGCTACTTATTTATGATGGTTTCCACCAATTTTGGCCCCCAAAACACAAATTAGGTACGATTTTTTTTTAAATTATCTTTGATCATTGGTAGTGCCATTTAATCGTCATGATCCACGTGTTGACATTTTTTCTAGTATTATCATACAAACTGATGGTGATTTCAGACGATTTCCCAGGTTTTTGACTCGTAAAAAAATCAATTTTGGGAGCTGAACATTTGGTAGAACCTCAATTTTCCACTCTTTGGTCAAAATCGACTTCATATTCGGTCTCTTCGTCCCAAAAACATAGAAAACGATACCTCAAAAGCTCATGATACTAACATGTTACTAAAACACAAAGAGTACCTATATTTATACACATTTTCACTCATAACACCCCTGGGTATATTCCGATCGGGCTGCAAAGTTTTGGGGCACAACTAGGGCCCAAATAGAGCATGTGTGCGAAGGAACGAATTTTTTAGATCGAAAATGAAGCCGGTACACGTGATACGGCGTACGGCGGACGGACATTGCTTTTTTATAATCTACGCACCTTGAAACGTAAAAGAAAAAATGTTGAGGGGGTGTTATAACATTTTTTTGCTGAGCGATTACATAGGTGTATTATTCACAGAATAATAAACCGAAATGCAATGTCCTTCCGCCGTCCGCCAGTAGGATAAGAATGTATGTTCTGGAGCATCCTGTTTCAACATGCTCGTCAGTCTAACCAGCTGCCTCCTGCCTTAGCGGGCGAGTCCACCTTCTCACCACCCCCTCACCAACCCCCTCACCAACCCCTTAACCCCTCACCGCCCCCCCTCACCACCCCCTCACAACCCCTTATCCCCTCCCCCCCTCTCCACCCACCCCCGCCCACTGACACCTCCAGACCTCCACCCACCCCGCCCCCAGCCGCCTCTCACACCACCACCCCCTCACCCATCACCTCCAACCTTTATTATGAATGCCTACCAACTTAATTGTACCTATCAAATAATCATAATGACGTCACCCCACCCCACCCCACCCTACCGCCATCTTGGAATACCGTTTTGACTATGAATACCTACCTAATTAATTGTATCAGATAATCATAATGACTTCACCCACCCCCTCCAATCATCTTGGAATTTCTGGAATACCGTTTTGACTATGAATACCTACCTAATTAATTGTATCAGGTAATCATAATGACGTCACCCACCCCCTCCCGCCATCTTGGAATTTCTGGAATTCCGTTTTTAATTACGAATACCTACCTACTTAATTCCATCAGATAACCATAATGAAGACCCTCGAAATTTCTGGAAATCCTGTTTGACCATGAATACCTACCCACCTACTTGACACTCCAAACAGTGGACTTATTATTAATACCCGCCCACTTATGCAAATAATATTAAGGTGAATGTTCGAAATGTTGATTCTCACCCACATATAATGGGGAGATATTAATCTACCTACGAAAATATTTCATTATGATTGTAATTAAAATGATCATCTCCAACCAGACAGGAGCCAGCGTGTCTCGTTATTATATTTGTCTTGAGCTAAACAATTTTTTTTGAGGTTCCTGTGCACCAAAAAGCTTCGTCAACACGATCGTGAATCAAACGGTATAAATCCGGCCGGGATATCATCACTAGGGAGCACCTGATTATAATCAAGGATGGCTGTATGAAGTCGAGTTGGTACTTGTGAAACTTGAACAAACATTGAAGTATTATTGATGGGTAAATTATTACACAATGGTAAATTATTAAACAACGGTAAATTACTACATAACGGTAAATTATACATAACGGCAATTATTACACAAGGGTAAATATTATTACACAACGGTTCATCTACCAAGAAGGGTCTGGATTTTGTTGATCGGTACTTTTGCAACTTGAACAACCGTTGAAGTATTATTGATGGGCAAGTTATTACACAACGGTTCATTACAGGTATTGACCACAGAAAACAGTGATCAACGCAGAAGGGGCATCTATTTCACTCCACATAAACAATTTTCCTTTAGACTGTATTATTTTAGCAACATTTGACTCGTGATTTAGGTAGGTACCTAGTAACGAGTACGGGGTTAGGTACTAACCTACGTAGGGTCTGCGATTCACATAATATATTATATAGACAGGTTATCTATACAGAGAGCTCTGATCTGTAACAGAAGGGTAGGTATTCTGTACAAAATAATAAACCGTTGTGCAGGGATTTGCAGCGTTTTCTTTTTCATTTTTTTCAAACCAAAATACTTCAAACATACATAATAAATTCAAAATGTTTGACCGCCATATAAGGATACCGTCAAATGAGGCCATGATTCGCTCATGAACGGAACTCTTGATCCATGCTCAGTAGCTCTTAATCTTGAGATTATTCTTTTAGGATCATTATTCAATCGAGCGGGACATTGTTCTAGGATCATCGAGCTGATTGGGTGTGCAATTTGAACTGATCTTAAGAGCCAGAAAATATAGGAATGAACGGGGCAATCTCGTGCCTGGGTAGGCAGCACTGGGCCCGGGGTGAGTTCAAATATTGTGATTCATTGTGTGAATATTATTAAGACGCCACTACACACATGTGAATAGACTTTCTGACTTTGCGAAATTTTTTATATTAAATAGTCCGAACTTGTACCTAAAAAGATCTGTATTTTGTCGAATATAAAGTTGTGTTCATGATCGATCTAGAGCTTGTGTTTATCCCGAGAACTTTTCATTGGTGCCGAAACCCGGGAAGTTCTGCCCCATGGCTGAGTGACTATCCAGCGTGTGAGGTTAAGCTCAACTGCGGTCATTCGCCTAACTTGTAGTTTTTAATCAGTAGTCAGGCTGTCATTGGACGTCATAATGAGCCCAAGATCTTTGAAAATTATCCTCGACGTAAGCCATTTTAGCTCTGCTGAACACGGATCTACAAGGCCTTACAAACCTGGAGCCTTCAGGTGGGCCCAGCTCTAACTGCAGATCAATGGACAGAGGATCTAGTACAGCAGTTTGTAGTTCAGGGTCGATCTCTTACAAACGATGTGGCTCAGGCGGGTTTTGAGGATGCCATGGAGGAGATCCTCATTGTTAAGGTAAGCAAACTGATTGTCCGCTTGACTTTGGTCCCGAAACCCGTTCCGTCCTATCTCCTTTGGAACCTAAGGGCAGCTCTGGGTCCATGGCCTGATGAAATAAAGTACCAAGCACTTCTCATTCAACTTAGCCCTGAAGTGCAATCATCATTCCGTCGATCTGGTTACAGGTATCCCAAACTGTATGAAGCACTGTGCGCTGAAAATTTGGGCAAGTATTAGCTTAGCACACCAACCGTAGACTCATCCCAAGGTTGCAGCAGCTGGATGATTGACGGATTTTTCTCATCTGCCTGGAGCTGGGTGAGTTCAATGGAGGGACTTCCACTAATGAACTGGCATCCTTCCTTCTGTTCGAAGATCTTCTAAGTAATTGGATCCGGCTATTCAACCAGGGGGGAGTTGGAAGACGAGATCTGCTCATACAAGCAGCTCCTCGAAATAGCTCAAATTTGCCCAGATGATTCCCCAGGGGTCACGACCTAGATCAAGTTCTGAGGAAAGGGGTTCCAGTAAGCAGCGAAAACCCAGGCCCCCTCCCACTCCTCGCACAACAGATCGACCACCCTCGCTTGGTCAGTCACGAGGGAGCGGTTCAAATGTCATCAGTGCTCAGGACCTCACTTCCCTATACCACTGCGAAGAGTTCCGGTAGTTCAGTGTCGAGAGTTCATCAGATCAACTGGACTCTGCATAAATTGCTTTTTGTGGAAGCACAACTCCGCTCAGCACTGCACTTCACTCCAACAGTACCATTGCGGAGGATCACACCACATCCTACTCCATGTCGACGAGGAATCCGGAGTTCAAGCTCAGCTCCTGGAAAGGAGTGAAAGGTGGTGGGGTAGACCCTAAGGCTCCTGTTAGTTCTAATTTGCGCTCCCCTTTCAGCTCTCATAACGTTACCAATCCCCTAGGCAGGATGTTTAGTACCAAGCATCAAAGCAGTAGCTCAGGTGCAGGTAGCTCTAAGATGTTAGTACCAAGAACCTCTGAGGAAGATGACCCTTCTCTGCTGAAACCTAACGGTGCCATACACAGGAGAAGTGGGATTCATTGCATTACTCATTTGGTTAGTAATAGAGTAGAAGAGAATAGGGTAGAGCCTATTGGACCCGTTGTGCCACCAACCGCCCTAGGTCATAGGCCTGGCCCACGTTATCCGCGAACGTCCAGCGAGCCGCACCGATCGATCATAGCGAGTATCTTCGGTTCTCATACGTCCACTAGTAGGAATGTTTATGGGGATCATTCTAAGTCTAGCTCACTTCTCTCAAAGAATAGGTCTTCCTTTCATTTCCCACGGTCAAAGGGGGGACTACTTCCCACTGCTATAGTTCGGGTGTCCTCAGACGTTACCTCTCCCCGTGTAGTCTGCAGGGCATTGCTTGACACGGGGTCTGAAATCCAATTTATGTACCACAAATTGGCTCTTGCGCCAGTTTACTGGTGACGCCGATCAACTATGTAGTCTTGGGTGTGGGAGCCCAGCCACAGACAGCATGTCATCACTTTTTCGGCATACTTGAACTGGGCACAGGTTGCCCTTTTTAGCCTATGATGTAGATCAGGTCACAGCTCCCTTGACCTCCTCTAGTTTCTCGTTAAATCGTTGGTCTCATACCTGAAGTGTGGGATCTAAGCTTGCGGACTCTTTGTTGAGTGAGCGGAATGACATCGATCTTTCTTCTGGCGTAGATCCTTATATGCAGCTAGTTCTGTCTCAAACAATTCCCTCAGAAGGGAACTCTCCTTGGCTCCTTAGTTCTGAACTGGGGTGGCTCGTGGTGGGTCACTTGCATCCAGAGTTTGTTCAATTTAGTCCACTCGCTGAACTGCAAACCTTCAACTCGGATGAACCAGTCCTCTCCATCAGACACCAAGCTCTTTGCCCTACCTCTGCACCAGGAAATTACTGGGCGTAGGAACTAGCAAATCATTAGACGAAGTAGACTGAAACACCAAAGGCCTACTGTTCGGAACTGCCTGAGGTGCTGATGGTTTGGTAATTTCACCTTAATGAGCCTTTTGGCTTACTTGACCGCGGCCTCCCAAGGACCGCCAAAGTGGGGCATTCGAGGCAGTATGAATTCCTACTGAACCCCTAGAGCTGATAATCTGTCAGCAAGGGCCAGAGAGCCTCCATTCTCGAGTAAGATTCTGAGCCTACGGAGAAAGTTGGCTGAGCCAAGGAAGTTCCGACCAAATGACAGAGGGACCCCCTGCGATCTATGAAGCGTTCAATAAACTGTACAAACCCATCAGTACCGAGGTCCATAACCACCTCCAGATTGACAGCCTTGGAGGCCATACTGCCAAGTACATCATCAAAATCTGAGGGCCTCGCAATCCCTCCACCGAAACCGTGAAGGGACAGGTCACCTGACCAATGGCATAAGAGCGCCGCACTTGTCCGGCAGGAAGTTGGCCCATCTCGGGCTGTAAGTGCTCAGGTATAATGGAAGAACAGCAGGTACAGCCCGGACAGAACTTTAGTCACCACAGATCTCCCCAGTCACTACCCAGAACCTAATGCACAAATATGCTAGTGTAGCGTGAGGTCCCACGTGCAGACAGCTCTCGTGAGCCTGCCGAACGAGCAACATGGTAAGGAAGTACTGTGCTGGAATCAAAGTGGGGTGCTGGGTCTCGTAAGGATTAGAGCTATGCACCAATCTTCCTCCCATGCGGAGAACCCCATCCGTTAATCGAGAAAGAGCTAACTGCCTCATCAGCTTGGTCCTAGGGCCTGATTTGTCAAGTACCACCATGATATTGTGGAAGTGGTGTTTCTGGACGGGCCTGAATAAAACCATATCTGCTGCTTTCAACTCCTCTGTGCTGAGTGGAGCTATTTCAACCAAAAGTTCAGTGATTGAGAGCCTTTTCTTGGAACAGGAACCGCTCCAACTTACTAGGGATGGCCTACAATTCTCTTTGGACTGAAGAATCCAAGCAAACACGCGTCTAAGGCGACCCTGTGAACTAAAGTCCTTCTCTAGCAAATCTGCCCGCAGCACGGATCTCTTCAGCTACGGACTCCTGGGCTAAATCGGGACGGATACGCCGAATTGGCCAGTGAACTCTCTCTAACTGCAACCACATGGGTCCAGTCCACAGCAATGAGTTGCGGACTAACTGACTCGGAGTTCGCCTCCAGAGGCCACATTTGGGGGGTTGTGCCCAGTCAACATGAAACCAGTGCTCAACGGGGAGATCTGCCTGTGTTCTGGCTACCGGGTTTCCTACAGACACCTTCCACTGTGGAGCAGGGTTGGCATTGAGCCACGAGAGCACCACTGAACTATTGGAACATGCCACAATATTACTGTCCAGGATCTGAGCAAAATATGGGACATACCTTTCTCACGATTTTTCCGAGCGGTTCTGCTGCCAAAAGCTCGAGACGAGGTATCATCTCTTGTTTTAATGGAGCGATCCTTGCTCGGAACATGATCAAGTGAGTCACGAACAAAGAACTCTGAAGAGAAACATGATACACCACAGCGAAGTAGGCTCACTCAGACGTGTCGGCGAAGCCTACAAGCCACTGATTGGAACTGATAAAATTTATGTATCAGGGAATTTGTAGATCTGCCAACAATACCATGGAACCGGCTGAACCAATCATGAACCAAGGAACAACGCAACGGATCATCCCATCCGAACTTAGCAAACTTCACGGTGAATGCACCGAAGCAAAGATCGACACTGCCATGACCCACCCCTCGACCTACTGGACTGGCCAACTCCCGCTTGGGCCTGATATGGGGGGTAGTGAGGATTCTGAAGAATAAACAGTCAGATCTGGGATTCCACCCCATGCCTAACAGTTTTAACGGCTTTTCATCCTCTACACCGAGGTCAACAGCCTCCGCAACATGCAGGCAGTACTCTGCAGGCACACCCTGCAGGACGCTATGGTCGTTGGAGGCCCACTTTAGAAGCTCGGAACAAGCCGTCTGCAGAAGATCAATCAGTTCATCTCGAGCCTGCAGAGCCAACTGAACGGTTTCTCCCCCACCATAAGCATAATCTACGTAGTTGTCATTGGATAATATTTCTGTAGTGATTGGGAGTCGGATAGACGAGTCGATCGCTTGATTGAGAATGGTTATGTATTTGTTGGCCCCTCGGCTCTTTATAGGCCCCTGACATGATCAGAGGGGGGTCGGGGGGTCCCCACTCTGAGGTACAACATGTATGTACATTACATTGGTTGTGGAGGAGCAGCCGATCACAACACTGCTCCCCCCAGAATTTAAGTAACGCATTTAGTTAAATTTTGTTCTGTTGCGGTGGCGGTTGTAGGGCGTGGGAGGTGCGTGTGCTGGTTGCGGTGGTCCGCTGTGGCTGTCCGGGTCGGTGTCGTTGGGGGCGGTACGTTTGCGACGTATGAAGAGCCGGGGTGGAGGTTGAGTGCGTGGGTACGGCCGCGGCGGCTGTTGTTGCGGGCGCCAGGTGCGTGGGGTGCGGCGTTTTTGTGCTCGGGGGTCCCATGTGCGGCGGTAGAAACACGAGCCGTTCGTCGCGCTGCGTGTGGTCGGTCGTGGCTGCGTTGGCGGTCGCTGTTGTCGTCTGTTCGAATCACACGAACCTCTTCGGTGACGGTAGCCACTCGAGGAGGGGGAGCGAAGGGTATGAGGCGATCGGCGAGAGCAGCGAGTTTCGTGACGTCGGGTTCGTCGCGCGCCGCTATGTGAAGGCGAATGCTGTCTGGAAGGGCGCGTGTGAAAAGCTGCCGAACGAGCGGGGTCGGTGTGTCAGCCGGGAGTGCTCGAGTGAGTCGGCGGGCGAGGACTGATGGTAGTTCGTCGTCGGAAGTCGGTTGAGTGCGGTGAGCCGGGAGCCTTCGGACGGTGCGTGCGTGGCGAAAAGGCGAGTTGTCAACGTCTGGTAGCTGTTGGCGTTCGATGGTGCCAGCCGCTAGTAATTCGCCGAAATGGGCTGACGCTTTCGCGTTGAGGTCCGGTAATATTCGGCGAAGTTTCGCGTGGCATGGAGGTCCCTTCGTGACGATTTGATGTTCTACGCGTTGCGGTGTGTCGGCCGGGAGGGCTCTACGGAGTCGGCGGGCGTGGACCGACGGATTCTCGTGCTCCGAAGTCGGTTGGGGTCGTCGTAGAGGTCTGCTTGTCGGGGCTCGAAGGCGCGGGCGAATTTAGCATGCGGCGTCGTGAGGCCTTCGTGAGTCAATGTGATCTCGAGTTGGGCGAATCAGACGTGCGGGAATGCGGGGTCGAACGGCCGGAGCTGGAGCGTTGATGTCGGTGGAGTCGTTTCTGCGGGTGTCGGTGGTTTCGGGTCCGTGTTCTCGTTGTAGGCGCCAGTCCCGGAGAGGTGTCGTCTGGAAGAGTCAGCAGGAAGTGTGCTCGGCGCCGGCGTCCGTTTCCTTATATAAGGATCGGTGATGGTGGGGCGAAGTAGCGGGAGGCGCTGCGATAGCCGTCGAGGCGGGCGTCGGAGTGGGGCGCCGCTGTGGCGTCGGTGGGGGCCGCGCGTGGTGGGGCTCGTTGAAGCGGAGGCGGGGCTGCGACGCTGTCAAACGGCGGGCGCTGGCGGTGTAGCTCACTCGTCGGATGTCACCAGTGTAGTGATTGGGAGTCGGATAGACGAGTCGATCGCTTGATTGAGAATGGTTATGTATTTGTTGGCCCCTCGGCTCTTTATAGGCCCCTGACATGATCAGAGGGGGGTCGGGGGGTCCCCACTCTGAGGTACAACATGTATGTACATTACATTGGTTGTGGAGGAGCAGCCGATCACAACAATTTCCATGGCCACTGGGTGAGTCTCCTTACCAGAGGCAGCCAGATCCACAAGTACTTGTATGTCCAAGAAAGGGGCAGGGGCCGTTCCATAAGTTAGTGTACAAAGAGCGTAGTCCTCTACCTCATTTGAAGGGGAATCTCTCCAAACTATACGCAGCATGCCCTGATCCTCATGGACATGCTTTATTTGTCTGAACATTTGACGAATGTCAGCAATGAACACAAAACGGAACAACCGAGACCGAAGCACTGCAAGACATATATGTCCTGTTGGAGCTTGGGACCTACTTCTAAGATTGAGTGGAAGGCCATTTGATGTGCGTTGCGAGGCATTGAATACCACTCAGATATTGTTTGGGGGGTCGCCAGAACGTGCACAGCATGATGTCGTATATAATAATGGGGTAAGTCCAAAGGCACATGCGACCCGAATCTCTATACTCGTGAATGAACTACCGGTAAGACTGAGCTAGAAAGGGATCCTTTCTGAACTTGGACTCGAGTCGGTAGAACTGTTGAAGAGTGATCACGCGAGAAGCACCTAAAACAGTATGGTCCTGGGCAATGGGCAAAGGAACTACATAACGCCCACTCTCGTCATGGCGAGTTTGACTAACAAAGAGCTGCTCCGCCTCTAATTCAGCTGTGGTGCATCAAGACTCAATCTCGACCATTTGAAGAAGAAGCTGATCTGTCTCGCACATCAACAGAGACGGGCGTGGCAGCCACGTCGAAACGAGCGGGGTTCTGAGAGAAAGGAACAATGGAGGGAGAATCCACCAAGTGACCAATTAGGATTTGAGAACAAGACGTCAGCGAGAGCAATGGTATCAATGCGGGATAATATTGAAGCACAGGGGCTATGGAGAACAAGTTTCGCACAGCCACCCGAGCAGCCTTGGACAGAGCTGCCTGGACCTTAGGAAAGAACAAGGGTTTACGGGAATGGGGCAGCTCGGTATGCTGGGGACAAGAATATATATTCTGAGGGAATTGTTTGAGACAGAACTAGCAGCATATAAGGATCTACGCCAGAAGAAAGATCGATATCATCCCGCTCACTCAACAAAGAGTCCGCAAGCTTGTATCCCACGCTCCAGGTATGAGGCCAACGATTTAACGAGAAACTAGAGGAGGTCAAGGGAGCTGTGACCTGATCTACATCATAGGCTAAAAAGGGCAATCTGTGCCCAGTTCGAGTATGCCGAAAAAGTGACATCATACTGTCTGTGGCTGGGCTCCCACGCTCAAGACCACATGGTTGATCGGCGTCACCAGTAAACATGCCGCATGAGCCAATTTGTGGTACATAAATGGGATTTCAGACTCCGTGTCAAGCAAAGCCCTGCAGACTACACGGGGAGAGGTAACGTCTGAGGACACCCGAACTGTAGCAGTGGGAAGTAGTCCCTTTGACCATGGGAAATGAAAGGAAGACCTATTCTTTGAGAGAACTGAACTAGACTTAGAATGACCCCATAAACATACGTACTAGTGGACGTATGAGAACCGAAGATACTCGCTATGATCGATCGGTGGGGCTCGCTGGACGTTCGCGGATAACGTGGGCCAGGCCTATGACCTAGGGCGGTTGGTGGCACAACGGGTCCAATAGGCTCTACCCTATTCTCTTCTACTCTATTACTAACCAAATGAGTAATGCAATGAATCCCACTTCTCCTGTGTATGGCACCGTTAGGTTTCAGCAGAGAAGGGTCATCTTCCTCAGAGGTTCTTGGTACTAACATCTTAGAGCTACCTGCACCTGAGCTACTGCTTTGATGCTTGGTACTAAACATCCTGCCTAGGGGATTGGTAACGTTATGAGAGCTGAAAGGGGAGCGCAAATTAGAACTAACAGGAGCCTTAGGGTCTACCCCACCACCTTTCACTCCTTTCCAGGAGCTGAGCTTGAACTCCGGATTCCTCGTCGACATGGAGTAGGATGTGGTGTGATCCTCCGCAATGGTACTGTTGGAGTGAAGTGCAGTGCTGAGCGGAGTTGTGCTTCCACAAAAAGCAATTTATGCAGAGTCCAGTTGATCTGATGAACTCTCGACACTGAACTACCGGAACTCTTCGCAGTGGTATAGGGAAGTGAGGTCCTGAGCACTGATGACATTTGAACCGCTCCCTCGTGACTGACCAAGCGAGGGTGGTCGATCTGTTGTGCGAGGAGTGGGAGGGGGCCTGGGTTTTCGCTGCTTACTGGAACCCCTTTCCTCAGAACTTGATCTAGGTCGTGACCCCTGGGGAATCATCTGGGCAAATTTGAGCTATTTCGAGGAGCTGCTTGTATGAGCAGATCTCGTCTTCCAACTCCCCCCTGGTTGAATAGCCGGATCCAATTACTTAGAAGATCTTCGAACAGAAGGAAGGATGCCAGTTCATTAGTGGAAGTCCCTCCATTGAACTCACCCAGCTCCAGGCAGATGAGAAAAATCCGTCAATCATCCAGCTGCTGCAACCTTGGGATGAGTCTACGGTTGGTGTGCTAAGCTAATACTTGCCCAAATTTTCAGCGCACAGTGCTTCATACAGTTTGGGATACCTGTAACCAGATCGACGGAATGATGATTGCACTTCAGGGCTAAGTTGAATGAGAAGTGCTTGGTACTTTATTTCATCAGGCCATGGACCCAGAGCTGCCCTTAGGTTCCAAAGGAGATAGGACGGAACGGGTTTCGGGACCAAAGTCAAGCGGACAATCAGTTTGCTTACCTTAACAATGAGGATCTCCTCCATGGCATCCTCAAAACCCGCCTGAGCCACATCGTTTGTAAGAGATCGACCCTGAACTACAAACTGCTGTACTAGATCCTCTGTCCATTGATCTGCAGTTAGAGCTGGGCCCACCTGAAGGCTCCAGGTTTGTAAGGCCTTGTAGATCCGTGTTCAGCAGAGCTAAAATGGCTTACGTCGAGGATAATTTTCAAAGATCTTGGGCTCATTATGACGTCCAATGACAGCCTGACTACTGATTAAAAACTACAAGTTAGGCGAATGACCGCAGTTGAGCTTAACCTCACACGCTGGATAGTCACTCAGCCATGGGGCAGAACTTCCCGGGTTTCGGCACCAATGAAAAGTTCTCGGGATAAACACAAGCTCTAGATCGATCATGAACACAACTTTATATTCGACAAAATACAGATCTTTTTAGGTACAAGTTCGGACTATTTAATATAAAAAATTTCGCAAAGTCAGAAAGTCTATTCACATGTGTGTAGTGGCGTCTTAATAATATTCACACAATGAATCACAATATTTGAACTCACCCCGGGCCCAGTGCTGCCTACCCAGGCACGAGATTGCCCCGTTCATTCCTATATTTTCTGGCTCTTAAGATCAGTTCAAATTGCACACCCAATCAGCTCGATGATCCTAGAACAATGTCCCGCTCGATTGAATAATGATCCTAAAAGAATAATCTCAAGATTAAGAGCTACTGAGCATGGATCAAGAGTTCCGTTCATGAGCGAATCATGGCCTCATTTGACGGTATCCTTATATGGCGGTCAAACATTTTGAATTTATTATGTATGTTTGAAGTATTTTGGTTTGAAAAAAATGAAAAAGAAAACGCTGCAAATCCCTGCACAACGGTTTATTATTTTGTACAGAATACCTACCCTTCTGTTACAGATCAGAGCTCTCTGTATAGATAACCTGTCTATATAATATATTATGTGAATCGCAGACCCTACGTAGGTTAGTACCTAACCCCGTACTCGTTACTAGGTACCTACCTAAATCACGAGTCAAATGTTGCTAAAATAATACAGTCTAAAGGAAAATTGTTTATGTGGAGTGAAATAGATGCCCCTTCTGCGTTGATCACTGTTTTCTGTGGTCAATACCTGTAATGAACCGTTGTGTAATAACTTGCCCATCAATAATACTTCAACGGTTGTTCAAGTTGCAAAAGTACCGATCAACAAAATCCAGACCCTTCTTGGTAGATGAACCGTTGTGTAATAATATTTACCCTTGTGTAATAATTGCCGTTATGTATAATTTACCGTTATGTAGTAATTTACCGTTGTTTAATAATTTACCATTGTGTAATAATTTACCCATCAATAATACTTCAATGTTTGTTCAAGTTTCACAAGTACCAACTCGACTTCATACAGCCATCCTTGATTATAATCAGGTGCTCCCTAGTGATGATATCCCGGCCGGATTTATACCGTTTGATTCACGATCGTGTTGACGAAGCTTTTTGGTGCACAGGAACCTCAAAAAAAATTGTTTAGCTCAAGACAAATATAATAACGAGACACGCTGGCTCCTGTCTGGTTGGAGATGATCATTTTAATTACAATCATAATGAAATATTTTCGTAGGTAGATTAATATCTCCCCATTATATGTGGGTGAGAATCAACATTTCGAACATTCACCTTAATATTATTTGCATAAGTGGGCGGGTATTAATAATAAGTCCACTGTTTGGAGTGTCAAGTAGGTGGGTAGGTATTCATGGTCAAACAGGATTTCCAGAAATTCCGAGGGTCTTCATTATGGTTATCTGATGGAATTAAGTAGGTAGGTATTCGTAATTAAAAACGGAATTCCAGAAATTCCAAGATGGCGGGAGGGGGTGGGTGACGTCATTATGATTACCTGATACAATTAATTAGGTAGGTATTCATAGTCAAAACGGTATTCCAGAAATTCCAAGATGATTGGAGGGGGTGGGTGAAGTCATTATGATTATCTGATACAATTAATTAGGTAGGTATTCATAGTCAAAACGGTATTCCAAGATGGCGGTAGGGTGGGGTGGGGTGGGGTGACGTCATTATGATTATTTGATAGGTACAATTAAGTTGGTAGGCATTCATAATAAAGGTTGGAGGTGATGGGTGAGGGGGTGGTGGTGTGAGAGGCGGCTGGGGGCGGGGTGGGTGGAGGTCTGGAGGTGTCAGTGGGCGGGGGTGGGTGGAGAGGGGGGGAGGGGATAAGGGGTTGTGAGGGGGCGGTGAGGGGGGGCGGTGAGGGGTTAAGGGGTTGGTGAGGGGGTTGGTGAGGGGGTGGTGAGAAGGTGGACTCGCCCGCTAAGGCAGGAGGCAGCTGGTTAGACTGACGAGCATGTTGAAACAGGATGCTCCAGAACATACATTCTTATCCTACTTCCGCCGTACGCCGTATCACGTGTACCGGCTTCATTTTCGGTCTAAAAAATTCTTTCTTTCCCACACATGCTCCATTTGGAACCTAGTTATGTCCCAAACCTTTGCAGCCCGATCGGAATATACCCAGGGGTGTTATGAGTGAAAATGTATATAAAAATAAGTACTTTTCGTGTTTTAATAACACTAGAAAAACGCTGCAAAGTCCTTGTCACATGGGTTTAGTATTCTATTGGAGTTCTAGAGATTCTTGTTGGCTGTTAAATTTATTGTTTCTTTCATGTGGAATGATTGAAATAGATATTTCTGATGATTTCCACCAATTTTGGCCCCCAAAACATGAAATAGGTACGCTTTTTTCTCTCTTTTTTTTTAGATCATCTTTGATCATTGGTAGTGGCATTTAATGGTCTTGATTCACCTGTTTAGACTTTTTCCAATGTTATTATACACATTGATGGTGATTTCAGACAGTTTTCAAGGTTTTTGACTCATAAAAAACCAATTTTGGGAGCTGAACCTTTGGTAAAACCTCAATTTCCGCGTCTTTGGTCAACATCGACATCATATTCGGTCTTCTCGTCCCTAAAAACATGGAAAAAGATACCTCAAAAGCTCATTTTACTAACATGTTGCTAAAACGCAAAAAGTACCTATTTTTACACACATTTTCACTCATAACATCCCTGGGTATATTCCGATCGGGCTGAAAAGTTTCGGGACACAACTAGGGCCTAAATGGAGCATGTGTGCGAAAGAACGATTTTTTTAGATCGAAAATGAAGCCTGTACACGTGATACGGCGTACGGCGTACGGCGTACGGCGGACGGCGGACGGACATTGCATTTTTGGAATCTACGCACCTTGAAACGGAAAAGAAAAAATTTTGAGGGGGTGTTATAAAAATTTTTTGCTGAGCGAATACATAGGTGTATTATTCACAGAATAATAAACCCAAACGCTGCAAAGTCCTTGTCACATGGGTTCATTATTCTATTGGAGTTCTAGAGATTCTTGTTGGCTGTTAAATTTATTGTTTCTTTCATGTGGAATGATTGAAATATCTATTTCTGATGATTTCCACCAATTTTGGCCCCCAAAACATGAAATAGGAACGCTTTTTTTCTTCTTTTTTTTTCAGATCATCTTTGATCATTGGTAGTGCCATTTAATGGTCTTGTTTCACCTGTTTACACTTTTTCTATGTTATTATACACATTGATGGTGATTTTCGACAGTTTTCCAGGTTTTTGACTTATAATAAAACAACTTTGGGAGCTGAACCTTTGGTAAAACCTCAATTTCCGCGTCTTTGGTCAAAATCGACTTCATATTCGGTCTTCTCGTCCCCAAAAACATGGAAAAAGATACCTCAAAAGCTCTTGTTACCTACTAACATGTTGCTAAAACGCAAAAAGTACCTATTCCTACACACATTTTCACTCATAAACACCCCTGGATATATTCCGATCGGGCTGAAAAGTTTCGGGACACAACTAGGGCCCAAATGGAGCATGTGTGCGAATGAACGAATTTTTTAGACCGAAAATGAAGCCCGTACACGTGATACGGCGTACGGCGGACGGCGGACGGACATTGCATTTTGGTTTATTATTCTGTGAATATTACACCTATGTATTCGCTCAGCAAAAAATTTTCATAACACCCCCTCAAAATTTTTTCTTTTCCGTTTCAAGGTGTGTAGATTCCAAAAATTCAATGTCCGTCCGCCGTACGCCGTAGGCCGTCCGCCGTCCGCCGTACGCCGTATCACGTGTACCGGCTTCATTTTAGGTCTCAAAAAGTCGTTCTTTCGCACACATGCTCCATTTGGGCCCTAGTTGTGTCCCGAAACTTTTCAGCCCGATCGGAATATACCCAGGGGTGGTATGAGTGAAAATGCGTGTAAAAATAGGTACTTTTTGCGTTTTAGCAACATGTTAGTAAAATGAGCTTTTGAGGTATCGTTTTCCATGTTTTTGGGGACCGGAAGACCGAATATGAAGTCGATTTTGACCAAAGAGTAGAAAATCGAGGTTCTACCAAATGTTCAGCTTCCAAAATTGATTTTTTATGAGTCAAAAACCTGGGAAATCGTCTGAAATCACCAACAATTTGTATAATAACACTGGAAGTAGAATCAACACTTGGATCAAGACGAATAAATGGCACTATCAATGATCTAAGATTTAAAAAAACCGATTTTTAGGGGCCAAAAATAGTAAAAACCATCAGAAATAGCTATTTCAATTATTTCACATGAAATAAAAATTAAATGAACAGCCAACATTTCTGTAGGTATGTCCAGTAGAATAATAAACCCATGTGACAAGGACTTTCCAGCGTTTTTGGAATCTACGCACCTTGAAACGGAAAAGAAAAAATTTTGAGGGGGTGTTATGAAAATTTTTTGCTGAGCGAATACATAGGTGTCATTCACAGAATAATAAACCAAAAGTGTCAACAGGTGAATCAAGACAATTAAATGGCACTACCAATGATAAAAGATAATTTGAAAAAAAAAGAGTGTTTGGGGGCCTAATTTTTTTGGGGGGGCCAAAATTGGTGGAAACAATCAGAAATATCTATTTAAATTATTTCACATGAAAGAAAAAATGAATGAACAGCCAACATTTCTGTAGGTGTGTCGAATAGAATAATAAACCCGTGTTAGCAGCGTTCTTCTTTTTTTTTTTTTAAATTTATCTTTGATCATTGGTAGTGCCATTTAATCGTCTTCATCCACGTGTGACACTTCTTCTTGTGTTATTATACAAACTGATGGTGATTTCAGACGATTTCCCAGAATTTTGACTCATAAAAAATCAATTTTGGGAGCTGAACATTTAGTAGAACCTCTATTTTCCATTCTTTGGTCAAAATCGACTTCATATTCGGTCTTCTCGTCCCAAAAAACATGGAAGGCGATACCTCAAAAGCTCATGTTACTAAAACACAAAAAGTAGGTACCTATTTGTGTGCACATTTTCACTCATAACACCCCTGGGTATATTACGATCGGGCTGAAAAGTGTCGGACACAACTAGGGCTTAAAGGGAGCATGTGTGGGAAAGAACGACTTTTTTAGACCAGAAATGAAGCCGGCACAAGTGATACGGCGGACGGCGTACGGCGGACGGACATTGCAATTTGGTTTATTATTCTGTGAATAATATACACCAATGTATTCGCCGAAAATGAAGCATTTTTGGAATACACGCACCTTGAAACGTAAAAGAAAAAATTTTGAGGGGGTGTTATAAAACTTTTTTGCTGAGCGAATACATAGGTGTATTATTCACAGATCTGTGTTTTAGTAACATGCTAGTAACATGAGCGTTTGAGGTATCTGCGATATTTTATGAGTCAAAAACCTGGGAAATCGTCTGAAATCACCATAAATATTTGTATAATAACACTAGAAAAAGTGTCAACGGGTGAATCAAGACAATTAAATGGTACTACCAGTGATCAATGATAATTTGGAAAAAAAAGGAGCGCACCTAATTGGTTTTTTGGGACCAAAATTGGTGGAAACAATCAGAAATATCTACTTAAATTATTTCGCATGAAAGAAACAATAAATGAACAGCCAAAATTCAAAATTTCTATAGGTATGTCCAGTAGAATAATAAACCCATGTGACAAGGACTTTGCATCGTGTTTTTTTTTTTTTTTCAAATCGCCGAATCGATTGCGAGTAGTTTCACGTTCAGACTGCAACGAGTGATCAAAATCACAATTTTTGGGTTCAAAACACCACAAATTTTTTTTGCATAGTTTACGTGCATGACGTGCAACCCTGGTCTCAGCAAGTTGCATTTCAATCGATCCTTGTACCAGAGATTAATTCAACAAGGAGCAAGTAAGAAAGTTTATTCATCCAAGTTTGAGAAGGATAGGTCTACAATTTTGTTTAATGTTGACAAGTCCCACGTTATCATTATTGCAGCTTCATATGATTTGCCAGGTTGGCAACTTAGTTTGTTTTGTTTTAATGAGGAAATATTTATTCGCTGTGAAAAAACCACGCGAAAGTTTTTATCTTCATATTTATGTCAAAGTATGATTGCAATCTGCTATAAGTTATGGGCCAGCACGCTTCCACTGCGCGGTATTGAATACCTAATGAGGTATGGCGGAAACTCCACGATGTGTACCTACCAATCAAAAGGCCCCGCCAGAAAAGTGACGTCGTTGAAACGGCTGTTGCTCCTCAGGATGAAATTCAGCGATGGTGTTTACGAAAAGTTTATTTGATACAGTGAGTAAATTAAACGATACGGATGTTCTGATACCTGATGATTTAGTAACGATCATCCTACTGTACAGCCTACCAGAAGAATGTGAGAACTTTCGAGTAGCAATTGAGTCACGGGACGAATTACCAAAATCTGATGTGCTCAGAACCATGATACTACAGGAGTGTGATGTAAGAAAGAATAAAGAAAAAGAAAAGACGAATCAAATGCTGTGGCTGCCCAAAAGGAAGTATTTAAGAAAAAACCATATCAGAAACAAAATTGGGTCAAAATTTACTCAGAATAGTTTAATTAAATGTTTTAACTGCGGGGGGGATAGGACATAATTGGTCTGCGAACTGTCCATCTCTCAGGAGGAATCGTGAACATGCTGGCGCAGCAGGAAACGAAGGTGATGACGGCGGTACCTCACTCAATATAGTTTTGATGAGTGACCATCATCAAAATCAAGATCTGAATGTTTTAGCGAATTTTCGAAGAAAAGGAAGCTATTGTTCTCGGTTCAAAATTTTTAAAACTCGAATTTCCGAAAGATTTTTATACCAAAATCCGTTTCAGACCATCCTGAATTCACTGCCGAAAGACACCAAAAATTATATGTATATATATATATATTTATATATATATTTATATATATATTTATATATTTATATATTTATATATTTATATATTTATATATGTATGTGTCATTCCAGACGATAACTCTCGAAAGAATTGAGATAAAAAGTTCAAATTTGCACGAAAAATCTGTCTTGGCAATCGACAGGCTAAGTTCGAAGATGGGCAGAATCGGGTCACTCTAAGGGGGAGTTTTGGGGAGTTTTAGGGAGGGAAAATTACCCATAAATTCCCAAAATGAAAAAGTCTGACAAGTGACACCTCATTTTAAAGGTTTTTGTACGCTGAACACGATGGTGAAATCAGAATTGCGATATCTCATTCCATTCTCAAACTGGAGCACTTTGAAGATGAAGGAACGTGGATATTTCTTGAGTGATGTTCTTCCTGGTTCGTCTGCTCTAATCTGATAACGGAATGGGATATCGTAATTCTGACTTCACCAACGTGTTCAGCGTTGGAAAATCTACAAACCGAGGTGTTACTCGGCAAAAAATGGAACAAAAAATTTGTTACGTGTCCAATACCTACAACTCTTCTGGTATTCAAAACATTTTTGATTTCCCCCTCCCACCCTTCCACCCCAAATTTTGCTTTGCGTAAAACTACTCCTGTTTTAATTTTGTATGGCATCAAGTTGGGAAAACATTGGCCGAAAATTAATTTTCAGAAAATTTTAGGCGGAGGAGGAAGATGCCGAAAACTTCGAAAATTCGCTTTTATAGTCATGCTGCATGACTGTGGTTTTTTTTATATACTTACTGGCTGCACTTTCCTTTTGTGTGGCAATCAGTAAAGATGTAGGCAATTTGAATGGTGCTCCCCTGAAATTGGCAAACAATCCACAACTGATGTAAGTGGAAAGGTATTGTGTCAATCTTGACAGATCAGGGAGACCAAAATAAATCAACTTTGCATGAAACGTTGTGTGTACCAGACCTTAGAACAGATTGTTTATTAGTGTCAAAACTTACGGATAAAGGTTTTAAGATAGTTTTTCTCAAAAACCAAAGCTGATATCCGAGACGAAAACCAGCGTGTCGTCTCAAGTACAAAACGTGTAAATAACTTATACACAGTCAAAGAGAAAAATCAAAAGAGAATTCATATAGTATTGTAAGCAAACATTTTAGATATAAACTGAATTTATGGCATAGGAGATGCGGCCGTTTAAATTAAAATGACCTTAAGTTGTAGTATGGAATAAAAGAGCGTTGGGCATGTGAGTAAACACTTCAGAAAATCTTCCTCCTTGTTCAGTACCTACGTTTACAGGGGAAGATGAGCCAAACTCCATTTCAGAAAAACTCAGAGGCACTACAAACATTCACGGAATATAAGAATTACGTAGAAAATCAGACAGGATTAAAAATCAAGTGTTCGAAATCCGACAATGGTTGTGAATTTTGGTTTATTATTTTCTATAATGAACCATTGGAATCGAGCATGAAAAAATAAAATTCTTACCCCCCCTCAAAATTTGATGGTCCATCCAAATCCAAAACTGCAATAAAAATATTTCTGTCTGTCCGCCGTACGCCGTACGGGCAACTTTTCTTAGTTACCATGAAACAAAATTGATGAAATTCGGGTTATAGGTTCCGTTGTCCTCGAAGCTCGACGTTACTGTCAGTCATCTCTAAGGGGTTCAAAATAGGGGTGGACATTTTCAGAACGCCGTAGCTAAAAAACTTCCGATAGAAGGGTATGGTTTTTTTTTACGTTATTAAATTTGCCTTGAGCTAAACAATTTTTTGAGACCACCCGGAGCATCGTACGTCCAGCCGTTCGTGAGCACCAAAAAGCTTCGTCAACACGATCGTGAATCAAACGGTATAAATCCGGCCCGGATATCATAACTACGGAGCATCTGATTATAATCAAGGATGGCTGTATGAAGTCGAGTTGTTTGTTCTGCGATATTATTTCATTTGACAAGTGATGGACTATTGGATTTTGTTGGTAGGCACTTCTGAAACTTGAACAAACGTTGAAGTATTATTGATGGGCAAATTATTACACACCGGCAAATTATTACAGAACGGTAAATTATTACACCACGGTAAATTATTACACAACGGTAAATTATTACACAACGTCTCATCTACCCAGAAGGGGCTGGATTTTGTTGATAGGTACATTTGCAACTTGAACAACCGTTGAAGTATTATTGATGGGTAAATCATTACACAATGGCAAATTATTACACAACGGTAAATTATTACACAACGGCTCATCTACCCAGAAGGGGTTGGATTTTGTTGATAGGTACCTACTTTTGCAACTTGAACAACCGTTGAAGTATTATTGATGGGTAAATTATTACACAATGGCAAATTATTACACAACGGCAAATTATTAAACAACGGTAAATTATGAAACAACGGTAAATTATTACACCACGGTAAATTATTACACAAAGGTAAATTATTACACAACGGCTCATCTGCCAAGAAGGGGCTGGATTTTGTTGATAGGTACTTTTGCAACTTGAACAACCGTTGAAGTATAATTGATGGGCAAATTATTACACAACGGTTCATTATTCTATCTCCGTAGAAGGGGAACCTATACAGGTAAATTATTGTACAACGGTATAGGTAGGTACCTAGTAACGAGTACGCGGTTAGGTACTAACCTACGGAGGGTCCACGATCTACATAATATGTATAGAATATTACATATGCTATATAGAAGGGTTATCTATACGGAGACCTCTGATCTGTGACAGGAGGGTATTCTGTACAAAATAATAAACCGTTGTGCAGGGATTTGCAGCGTTTTTGAACCGGGAGTTAAATAAGTATTTGTTGACACTCGAACCACGATCAAAATAATGTAGATTTTTAGGGTACCTACTCATCATATTCAAAGGCGTATCGAGTCCGGGTACCAGAAGAAAAAGAAGGTTATAATTTCTAGAGATTTAAAGTTTTAAAATGAGGATGAAAGCTACAGTTCAGGGGTGAACGGCGATAATATTGACGCATTCGGAAAGAAGACACGGAAGCAATAATTAAAATTGAACCATTGCAAAGCACAGAAATTTTAATACCAGTGAATTCAAAACAAGATGAATCACTAAAAGAAAACGAAATTAATAACAAACATGAATTATTGGAGAGTGAAGTTTAATAAGACCCAACTGTAGCACATCCAACTGAGTAACTTGTAACGGGCAGAGGTAGACCCCTACCACTTTGAAAACAGGAAATAGTGGAAGACCAAAGAAACAGTATAATATGGTGCTAAAAGAGAGAAGAAACAGAAAATACGGCAATTCGTTGGAACAGTACAGATATTGGGACTGTTGGTGCAGCAGGAAATTCTGTTCGTGAAGCTTTTTCAAGCGAGGATGTTCAAGATTGGCCAAATGCGATGAGAAAGAATTTTCTTCGTTACTCTTGAATGGAACTTGAATAATGACAGATTTGCCAGAAGACCGAAAACCAGTGGGATGTCGATTGATTCTCGTAAACAAATATAACGCTAATGACGATTTGAATAGAAGGAAGGCGAGACAGAGGCAAGGGGGTTTAGTCAAATACCTGGTGTCGAATATTTTCAGACTTGAAACAGCGTATCTGAATGGTGATTTAGATGAAAATATCTTCATGGAAGCTCCTGGATATTTTGAAGAAATATTTTTAAATTTAATTAAATATGAAACGGGAAGAGTTCACGATATTGCAGAAAGTAGAAGACTGGAAAAATGGGAAAACCACATGCCACCTAAAGAAATCACTGTACGGGCTGAAACAGTCAGGGACACAGTAGTACAAGAAAATGGATTAAAGAATAACTAAGAACTTAGGCATGCTATTAATGCAGATCCTTATATAGGGATGTATGATTGCAAGCCAATTGCGACACCACTAGATATCAGTTCAAATCTTGATAAATGCTGAGCTGCACAGATGAGGAGGCAGAGCGACTGCCGTACCGCTCATTGGTGGGATTTCTGATGTACCGGCCACTGGAACTAGGCCGGATATCGCTTTCGCGGTAAATTATTTGAGCCAGTTCAACACAAGATACAATGAAACATATTAGAAAGCTGCAAAAAAGTACTAAGATATTTGAAAGGATTAATGTCCAATGTTTAAGGGAGAACCCAGCTCATAGCTTATGATCTCCCCCCTGCTGAAAGCAGACAGGGAAAAATTGAAAAAAAATGTGAACGAACAAATGAAACTAGATTGACTTATAGGAAATCCATCGAGCCATTTTGCGGATTCGCTGACGTTGATTGGGGAAACAGTTCTTTGGATCGCCGATCATAGCGTTCCGCATGATAAATCAATAACATGGGAAAGCCGAAAACAACGTACTGTGGCTAAGTCAAGCACTGAAGCCGAATACTATTGCCTGACGGAGGCTACTAAAGAAGCTTCATATATGTGAAGGTTCATGAGGGAACTTGGGTTCCCGATTAAGAGGGCGCTGATCATCCATAATGACAACTAAGGTGCTCAAAGAATGATACAGGATGCGTCAAACTCATAGACATCCGGCAGAAATTCATCAGGGAAGCCTTGGAAAACAAGCCAAATGGGTTCAAATACGGACATGATACCAGCGGATATGCAGACAAAGGCCCTTCTCCAAAGTTCTGCAAGCGAGAGAAGGGATTAGTCACCTGCCCCCAAACCGTAGGACTTGAGGGGGCGTGCTAATTGACAGTTATTATGATTGTAACTTGGTTTAATAAAGAAATATTCATACGCTGTGGAAAAGCCAAGGTGAAAGTTTATATTTTAATTTATATCAAAGTAAGATTGCGCTCTGCAATATTTTATAGCCTGTAGTCAACAGTGCACAGGTATAAAATATCACCACTGAGTGACTTACATAGGGAAGAATGCATCTTTTCCATAAGTAAAGTGTCAAGCACGAAATTCGTGGACCTCCAGGACAGAAGCTTCCATGGCCACCACCCAAATATAGGTATTCTATTTTGGCGATGTACCTATCCTGTCTTTCCAGCGCGATTTGTTGAACTGGTTTCAGTTGAGTGTTGGTGCAGGGAATGATTCCGATAACAGGTGCTTAGAGTCCATTTTTAATTTTTAATGTAACTTATAATCAATCAATCTAAACATACACACAAACTAACATGAATTGACATCACGATGCCATAAAACTACCATTATCCACCTCTAGGTTCTTGGTGGAATTTTCTCCGGTGTTTGAATAATAAATAAAAGGTACCTATCGCAACGTAAAACCGGGCTTAAATAAAGCCCCACATGAATTTATACTGAAGGATACTTGACTATAGATAATAGTCATGTTGTGGGCACAAAAAAATGTCCAGAAAATTTGTTGGCGAGTGAAATGGTCCGTAGAAAGGAAGAGCTTTCGGTGAGGAGGTAATTATTTGAACTGCCACTGGTTCGACAGACCTACGTTACTAAACCTGCGTCCCTGTCACACCTAAATACTTGCTATTTACGTTGGACATGTCACATTATCGAAAGTGCACATGAGCCGTTTATTGTAATGAAGGTGAGCCGGATTTGAAGAGAAAACATCAGGGATGGAAGTTTTCTTCGAATAAAACGCTTCTGCTCACAGCCATCCAGTTCTTATAAATGTTTACCACACTGGACTCCGGGGCCCGTTTCCCCAAACCCACTCCACTTCTGATTGCCCGCTCGACAGCTATTTTTGAGCCCCCAAGTTGACAAATCACATGCTCTATGACTCTTTTGTCGCCAACATAATTTTAAACCCACAACTCTTTGTGAAACCTTTTTCAACAACCATTTGGACTTCAACCAGACTTCGGAACCAGAAATGGCAGTAATTTACTGCTAGTTGGCGTTGTTGGAAATCAATCTCCTGTTGTGGCCAAATGAGAATGCAAACCTTCCTCCAAATTCTGCAAAGTGCTCCGAGTAGCCAAACATGTTTCTCGGTTTGATGTCCTAATGAACCTAATAGGTAGATATTAGTCATTCAGTCTACTTACTCTACTCACCCGAAAACCTAACCTGATTGTACCTGATTTGAAACCTCGCGTCGCGGCTAATCGGTGAATTGATACATATACCCTATATGCATAATGTAAAGCCTTACTTTTAATCGATTTAGGGGAATTTCTGTACTCTGCACTTTCACCACTTTTAGTGATCTTTGAGCTCATATATTACCTACAAGGATTAGGTACACACAAAACATGTTTGCAAAAAGCTAGGAATCAATTCCTTGGCTCATTTCTGATCGAAAATGCCTCGTAGCAGTTCATTTTAACATTTGGTTTTCGATTAACAATATTTGGGTACGACGTTTTTTCATAAATCACTTTTTCACAAAAACTGGCCGTAACATCCATGTTTAAAGGGGCTGAAACAAATTTCAGAATATGCTGTAATAAGAAGAATTTTTTAGCGACTCGAACTATTGACATCCTCGTTTGAAACTGGAAGTTTTGCAACAAAAGTTCCAAAACTTCCTCAGTATTTCGGCTTTCTAACGGGCTATCTTTTCTTGATGCGAATATTGTCGTTTTTACTGAGAAATCGAAGTTTTATGCTGAAAAATTGACTTCTTCCCCGCTGACTTGAAAAAATGAGTGGGAACGGTTTAATTGATGCGAGACGTGTATAACACTCAAGAGAATCATTGAAAACAACTTCGAAAACTTGGAGAGCGTTGAGCACAATAATGTTAGTGTTAGGTACCACTAAAATATTCAGATGCTATTCCTGGGGTCCATCGGAATCAGAAATGATTATTGTCAGATCGGAACTGATTATTGTCACATTATGTACATAAAGGTATAGGTAGGTACCTATTGAATGAGTTTTACTTTTTTTGCAGTGGATTCAAGTGGGTTAAACGGGAGTAGAGGGTTTTGTTAGAAAGTACCTACTTACCACTGCAAATTCGCTGCAACCGGGAATAGTCGGTGAGGGAATCGCTGCCGACATTCCCGAACCACGCCATTTCAGTTTTGGTTCGTGTGCCCGTATATCAGTAGCAGTAACTGTTCGGAGGAAGATGCACTTGTGTGTGTGTGATGAAATTAACATCCAACCAACAACGGAACATAAACATTTTGGTATCTTTGCTCCTGTTTGCATGATGGTGGACTGGCTCGAAGCCAAAACATCTTATTCTTTTGACTGCGTTGAAAAGCGCCTCTAAAACACGTAATCGGTATCTTCTCTTCGATATGGCTATGTTGATCGAGCGTGCCGGAGCGTTGCTTGACAGACAGCGGGTCCACTGTGGAGCTGCTCCCACCTGACAAACGGAAGGCAACAGGCGATGTCTCCCTCGTGCCAAACGCCCTTTTAATCGCCTGAGCGGAGAAACTTGCCGCCTTATTCCACTCAAGGCGTTTGAGTCCAAGAGAGATAAACTGATTAACGTGTAGGGTCATGTCGAGCTAACGGCCAAAGTGAAGCTAATTAGACGGGAACAGTAACAGGTAGGGGCGCCAACTTCCACGGCTACTTTGCAGGCCATGGAACACTTAATAAGTGACCGCCTACCTTTCCCGCCTAAGCATTTATTTTCACGCCTGTTAGCAACGAGCGAAGCGGTGAAAATGCCCTGCAATCAATTTTCATCTTTTGTGGCACCTCCTTCGAGGGTGGTCTTCAGCAGTACTGCCTACATACAATTATCATGATGTCAATCGTGACAACTCGGGCGCTTTTCAGATGAGATGGAGGGTTTTCTGAAACATTTACTGCGCGTTAGAAAATTCCATTGCTCATTCTCGTTCAAAGATTGTACAGAAGTCCCCAACATTGCCAATATCATTCCACCATACAAAATGGCTGCCTAGGTTGTGGTACATTGCTTTCTCGTACCTATCTACCCCTGACATGATGGCTGAGGACATCTTATGATATAATGCGCTCCCCCTCCCCCCGAATCTTCTAAAAATTACATTGGCGGCATTTTTTCCTTGTTGGTCTAAAAAATGAAAAATTGCTCAAGATTTTCAATTAGTAACCCAATAACAACTAGGAAAATCATGAAATCAACGGCATTCTCTGTCTTCTTTATAGAACAGAGAAAGGTCAATGGCTTGGCTATCAATTTACCCACTCCTGTTCTCTTATCGTTCTCGTTCAGATAATGTAGGTACCTAGGTATGTTAGTATTTTAGAAGAAAAGCTATTTAAAAACACCGATGTTCAATAAACATCGATGTTTCAAAAACAACGATGTTTTTCCTCTGATGCTTTTCATCCTATAAGTATGAGAGTGACGTACGAGAACTTTGAAAAGCTTTATTGCTATGTGACCAATATTTTAGCGTGGTTCATGCTCTTGCGATGACCTACTGGCCGAAAAACGACACGACACGAAAAAGCGGCATAAAAAGCCTTGCGGAAGTGACTTATCGCTTGTTCTGTTTCGAATTTCTCTCTCGACTTTCCTTTTCATCGTCGCTGCGCCGTTGGTACCAGAGATTTCGTAGAAATTTCGATAAAATGGGTGGTGAAAGGGAGGCTACGACTCAACTTTCAACCAGTTCGGTTCAGCCCATCAGGCTTCAGTGTTCTATAATTTCTCGGGCAACGCACGGGTTAAAGCGGATTCTGACATCGGGACCCCTCTATTTAGTCCCCCCCCCCCCCCATCCCGTCTGTAATTTCTTTTCTCGGGCAACGCACGGGTAAAAGCGGATTCTGACATCGGGACCCCTCTATTTAGCCCCCCCCCCCCCCCCATACCGAGCACGATGCAAAAATGTCCTTCAAATCGGTCCAGCCGTTTAGAAGCTGCGCACAATTTACCGTCTACCTTTGCTCAGCAGCGTTGCACTATCGGTATTTTGAGCAACAGCACGTACCATGTTTCATGTCCCAACCAACTTACCAACTTACGAACTTACCAAGCAAGCAACCAACCAACCAACTTACCAGAAAACTTACCAATCTCCATGAAATACCAACTATCAATAGCGGTCAGGGCTGAGATCGTGGTGTAACAAATTCAGCCTCTAACGGTTAAATGGTGAAAAAACTGACTCAAGTCAAATCAGAAATAGGAGACTGAAACACAAGAGAAAGTGTTTTGTGGTGTGGTCATAATAAATTAGAAGAAGTCTTAGTTTAAATGGCGGGGAACGGCTCGGCAGAGAACAGGTGCTCGCTCTAGAAACGTTAAAATCATGTGGATCCACATCCGTTTGGCTCATAGCTACCATCCGATCTTCCAAAATACAAACAAGTATGTCTTTATCCACTATTATTTCATTCATAATCAACAGTGGCACGTTTTCTGTATAGAAAAAATGTCGAAATCACGCAGGTTATGGAAAGTTTTTAGATTATAATTCTTCATCAGTTCCTTTTCTGAATCTGTCAAGGTTCCTTGGGTCTGCTATTTAAAACAGAATAAATGTTCGAGTGGGCAAATATGAAGGATAGGTATCTGATTAGCCTGAACGCATCAAAACCAATTCACTAACATTTAGTTGGAACATTTCTGACACTCGGGGCCGATTTGCGGTGGGGGGGTTTAAAGAAGAGCCTCAGTATGTTGGACCATTTGAGTTCAGCTGGCAATCCTATGGCAAATGTTTTAGTTTTATCTTTCTAGACGGTCATTCGATCAATCATTATCAATCATTGAAATTTAATTCAGTTGGTAATACTTGTCAGTTAGCATTTTTGTGTTCAACTGGTCAATCGAGGATGCTAAACTAGGTACGCAAACAAACTGGACTCAACTTGAAGTTAACAAACCCTGTCAGTGGGGAAATTAGAGCTAAACTGCAAATCGTAGTCATTCGCATAGTTGGAATTCGGTGTGGCTAATATTTTTCAATTGGAAAATTCAAAAAATTTGGTCAATTTGGGCACAGATTGGAAATATTGTCAGCAGGATAACTTGAGTTCAGGCAGCTAATCCGAATTAGTTGGCAAATTTGACTTCTATTGGCAAATCCGCCTCAGTTCGAAACTACTGAGCACAACTGGCCATTCCTTGTCAGTTGTAGGTACATTTTGAGTTGTCAGGCAAATCGCTGTCAGCAGGCACTGTCAGTATGATCCTCGATCAGAGTGGCGAATCCTAGATAGTTTGCCTACTTGGGTTCAGCTGGCAAATTTTTGTTCAGTTGGCAGATCCATGTCCACTAGAAAAGCACAGCTGGCCGATCCTTGTCAAGTGTATAATACTTCATTTCAGAGAAGTAAACTGCTAGGTAACCAGACAAGGGTCCAAGATGAAACCAAAATTGTTGAAGTAGGTCCTTCCTGAATTCCAAATATTCGAATGATGATTACTAAATCATGAATATGTGTAAGAACTGGCGCAACTCGTTGAGGGCCATTCACCGAAGCCAGCGCACGGAGATCCAAAATAAGGTAATAGCAGATGAAAATACTGGTTGATGATCGTTTCTTATTGGAAATTTAGTGCTTAGCTATAATCTTCTCGGTACCCTAAATTGCATCCAGGTTTTTCCAAATTATTATCTTGCAAGAAACTGCCATGCTTAATACCAAACACCTACTTTATGTGATACAACCACATTGGACATACTCTTAGCGAGTATCATGTACTTGAATCCGTAGAACTTTTGTTTTTTTCTTCCATAATCACGCATGTACTTACATAGGTATTTATATTCTGAGTCTATGAAGATGTGGTACCTAATTAACGAAGTTTCTGAATTTTCAAAATTCCTTAGACAACTGTTTGAAAATTTCCTCAGACCGTGAGGTTCATTGGGAAGGCCTACGAGTGTATCCTAGGTTTTGTCCTGGTTTTGGGTCGCTGGGTTTTTCATGTTTTTGAGTAAGCGTCCACGGATCGTGGCAAGGGTGCTGGCATTCCTTACCTACCGCTCCTACAGATATACTGACGATAGATGGAACCACTTTTGATAATGACGGTAAAATACAAGCCCCCTCGGGTATCAATTGACATGAAGCAAACTTTATTATAATGTTAAGTCCCCGTTATCGAGCGTCTTCCAAACACAGGAAGGTGGCTGCTGTTATAGTGTATTATGACTATGAAGGCAATCTTGCCTCATATTTCGACTCGACTGAAGGAAGTGTTAGACTCTCTACCAATGACACGAGTCTCTCCCTACTAGGGGTTTGATGTTCTACAACTCACTCCCCTCCGTATTTTCACATAGCACCGCTTCAAGTAAGTTGTAGAGATAATCGGTTAAATGTCAAAATCTGACAAACGAGGAACCAAATTCCTTTTTTTTTCGTCTGAGGCACCGAAACGAGTGAGAACTTCCGATCCTGACGACTTGATCCTTTATTTTCACCTCTTCCACGAATACAAAAAATGTTACCTACCTTCGGTAGAGAAGAAGCTTAAGGAATAAGGAAAGAAAAAGAGAAGACAAACGAAAATGGGCCTTTGTCGTATCAGCCGATTGCCCCATATCGAGGAGGGAGAAGGTTTGACGCAAACCTGAGACAGTTGGCAAAGGCAGCGGTCAACACGGATCCTCTCATAGTGGGAATTCCGCGACCTGCACCCACTCCTCGCCGCCCCATCCACAGCCAGGGATGTCATAACCGTCTTTACGCCGAACATGAGTTAGCCACGTCTTCCGACTGAAACGTGACACTTAAGTGATCCGTGGAATGGAAAAGGCGTCCCTTCTCCTTTTAGCTCCTCGACATTGTCATTGTTTTTTTGTTTGTTTTTTTTACCTCCTTTTTCCTGCAGTTGCGGTAATCGTGTGCGCGAAAATGTTTAAACCAAAATAACCGGAGGAGTCCCGTTTGGATGTTTCTCCAACATTGTACCCGATGTACATCTTATGCTCACTAGGTACCTATTGTAGGTAATTACGTCGATTATAGTATCCCCTCAGAGGCCTTAGGTGTTCGATTTAAGGCAACATTCTAGACAATCTTAATCAGTGACCCCCCCCCCCCCCCCTTCCGGCCATTTTTGACCATAACGAACAAAAATCTGAAGATAAAACAGCGAAATTCTAGCTCCAATAACTACCAGACTTTTTTTCTCCTCCTCCACGCTACTTGAGTTTAGGTCTGCGGCTCTTCCGCCATACAACCTCTCTTAGCCCAATATAGTTTTGAAATCTTCGACCACTGGGTCTCGTCTGGGGAACATGAACTTCTTATGTCGTCAAGGTGACGACAGTAAAATATATGGTCGTAGTCACTGGTGGTGTTTGGAGTGATCTGAAATTGGGTGGGTCGGTATGTTCAATTTCAGGCCGAGCCAAGTAATCCAAGGATAACACTAGGCTAAATGGTTAGTTAGTACTAATACGTACAGAAATGCCTCATGAAATTATCCAGATTTGAGTTGATGAATATAAGAAGGCAGGTAACTATTTATCCCAAATGAGTACAACGGAGAATTTAATTGCTAAACTATGGAACGCACAATTCCTTTTGGTTTATTATTATGTGAATAACACACCTATGTATTCGCTCAGCAAAAGATTGTTATAACACCCCCTCAAAATGTTTTCTTTTACGTTTCAAGGTGCGTAGATTCCAAAATACAACGTCCGTCCGCCGTACCTTCCATATCTACTTTATTTTCGGCATAAAAAATTCTATTTTTTCGCACACAGGATCCACTTGCGGCCTAGTGGTGCTCAGAAACTTCGCAGCCCGATCGGAATATACCCCAAGGGCGTCACGGGTGAATAATGTGTGTTGAAATATGTTTTTTTTTTCAGTGTTATAGTAACATGAGCTTGTGAGGTATCATTTGCCATGTTTTTTAGGACGAGAAGACCGAATATGAAATTGATTTTGACCAAAGAAACAACAATTGAGGTTGTAACGAAGGTTAAGCTCTCAAAACTAATTTTTTTATGAGTCAAAAACCTGGGAAATTGTCTGAAATCACCATACATTTGTACAACAACACTAGCAGTAGTATCAACAGGTGAGTTAAGACAATTAAATTGTACTATTTATGATAAAAGATAATTCGTAAAAAAAATAGGGGCCTAATTCGTGTTTTTGGGGGGCCAAAATTGGCGGAAACCATCAAAAATAGCTATTTCAATTATTGCACATGAAAGAAACAACAAACGAACAGCCACAATTTCTGTAGGTATGTCTAATAGATAATAAAGCCATGTGACAAGAACTTTGCAGCGTTTTGTACTTTTAGGTAACGTACCACAGTGTGTACGTTATCCCCTCTCCCCCCGCACGACAATCCGGATCCGCTAGACTGTGTACAAATAGTGAAACCAGGTCCTTTAGTTGATAAAACAAATGAAAAAATGTATAAGCCTAATCCGATCGGAACGCCCAATATTCTGACTTCCGGACATCAATTCACTCATCCTCCCTGCTGTTCTATTCCTAGACCAAACTTTTAATGTTTCTATCTTAAAAATAACGAGAAAGATTGGCTGACTTCTTCAGCCTTCGAGGCTCTTGATGCGATGGAGGCATTAGAAAAAATAGTAATCCTGAGACCTGTCTGAGTGGCAATATGAGTTTCCATCTTTGAATATTACAAGCACAAACCTAAATGTTGATATAAATTCAGTAACTTTTGATGTTGTAGACATCTTTTTCGATTAAGAGGTGAGAGGAAGAGCCAACTGAGAAGATTTGTGTGTCCTAAATGAAGTGTGCTCCACAACTTGGCATTGCTTCCCCATTCCAACTCGACTTTCTTTGATCTTAACACGACTGCCTTACAAATTGTCGCCGTTCTTTTTATTTATTGGTTCCCTCCGCTCCCCGCAGGGCCATCGGGGATATATCACGTGGCTTCCTCCGGAGCAGGCTCTGCCCTACCGTTTTGGACATGCCTTGACAATGCCTAATTGCTCGTCCGCCGCCCGACTCATTTGAAGTCGGTCGTCCCTGCACTTGAGGTAACGGTTGTGTACACTTTCACGACCTCTGAAATGAATATGCATCATCTCTATACCCAAGTGAATAGGAGGCCTGTGATTTATGATCAGGAATAACCTAGGTGCATAAAAACCAAAACTGAAAACTGCTAACACCTCTCTGCTCTTTTTTCTCGATCCCAGCCATAGCAATTTAGCTTCCGAGTCTAAAAAAGTAGCGAAATCCTTATGTTCGCTCTAGGAAGGAAAAATATCCACTCGCGTTTAGCGTTTCAGACTTTACCTACAACTGAACAAATTTTGTTTAGTTGGTTGCCGCGATCACAACTGCCTGAAAAACTGTCGTAATGAGTTGAAATTGCAAGGGTAAGTGCGGGTTGGGCCCTATCGATGGACCCATAATAAATGTCATCAAAACCGGACGGTAACTTCCGTCTGCGCATGTGCGAACTATAAATCCTTGCCACGCTCATAACTACCCGCAAAATGGTCGTCACGAGTCGAAATTTGGAGGGAAGGAGCTTCATCAAAGCCGAACTGTAACATTCTTCTGTATATCCGCAAACGTTCAAAGGCATGCCTACGTTCAAACCACCCAAACCACCAAAGTATTCATCGATCATATTTATGGATACGACAAACCTGTGTGCGTTTTTGTGTTGGACCCAATATCACCATCGAAAGCGTATTGCTGGCACCAGTGGCGACTTGGTTCTTCCGTAGAGTTCCGAGGAGGATTTACTTCGGTTGAGTCAGCGTATCACATTCTCTCTGTTGGCGACTTATTCATCACCTCAACGTTCTGTAGAACCTATCCATTGCTCTGAATGTGATGAAACTGATTGTTTTTATTTTATTTTTTCAAATAACCCTGTACTTAACCCTTGAATATCCCGGGGGAACTTTTTACTCGCAAGATTTAAGACGCAAGTCGTTAATTGAACCTGATTCTAATCAAAGGTGAAGAGCTAATCTCTGGTCGGGTAAGCAAATGCAAGATTTTCAAAGCTGGTACTGGTGCCCGCCCCAGACAAGAACCAGAGACGCCTCGAACTTTTATCCCAAACAGGAAGATCGGACACTCTACCCCGCTCGGACACCCCTGCCCCCCTGAACTGGATTTATTCATCGCCAACTTCCCCTGGTTCTCATTAGATAATGACCTTACAAAAATCGATTCGAGCAGCGTGGAAATCTTATATGACAAATAATGTTAGAGGCTGCGACACACAGAGACAAATGTTCTCCAATTTTCTTAAAAGTTCGGGTATACCTAGGATTTATTACTAATCAGTAACAACAGTGAAGGCTTCCACTTATTCCTATGCGCAATCGAGGAATAATAACGACGAACCATTTCTACTCGAGTCATAATCCATTTGATATCGCTCAAATGTAGAGAGGAGTTGACTGGCAATCGCACATCGGTTCCCTGATCAAATTCATTGTCAACGCGGCATTTATAGCAATCAAAAACCACGGAGAAAGCTTCACACGTCTACCCCACACTAGATACCGGCATAACATGTACCTACCACATCAAACTACAGCTACCTACCTTCTCCCCCGACCTCCACAGCCTTATCCAATCACAACAACACTTACAGAGTAACAACATTCGTATAAGTTTAATTTTTTCCCACTAAACTAAAATCCTTCCTCCAATGTTTCTGCTCACTTGGTTAGGTGGTATGTTTCCCCGGAAACTTTATCTAAGAACTCTCATCATCACTCTCACTCCTGGCGACTGTCACAATCGGGCTCGGCATTTGCTAGCTCACTTGCTCTATTATTTCAAACTGGGGAACGTTAAAGCTCTGCATTTTCAATAGGTATGTTCTAATATGCACTTTTCCTACCTATTTTCATTCAAATAAATTGTATTCTGTTTTTGTTTCAGTGGTGACAGGATGTTCCCAGCCGTATGGGGAGATGAATCAGTTGGGAGGAGTGTTCGTGAACGGGCGACCTCTGCCAAATGCAATCAGATTGAGAATTGTAGAACTTGCACAACTCGGGATCAGACCTTGTGATATCAGCAGGCAACTCAGAGTATCTCATGGCTGCGTCTCCAAAATCCTGGCAAGATTTAATGAAACAGGATCCATCCTTCCTGGCGCAATCGGCGGTAGCAAACCACGTGTGACCACACCCAAAGTCGTAGCCTACATTAGAGATCTAAAGCTGAAAGATCCGGGGATTTTCGCGTGGGAGATAAGAGATAGGCTATTGGCAGATGGTGTTTGTGATAAATTCAGTGTGCCGTCTGTGAGTTCCATAAGTCGGATACTAAGGAACAAGCTTACAGGGTTTAGTGGGCCCCAGGTCCAGCCTCAAGCCCATTACAACCCACCACTGTACCCATCCTCCTACTACGGCCCTGGAGGAGAAAGCTCTCAGAGTTCCAGAGAAAAATGGCCGAGACCCGCCCACTCTGTATCAGACATCCTTACGAGCCAACAACAACCACATAACCATCCTCCAGCTCTACATAACTACTGCTACATGTACCAATGGCCTCCTCAATAGCATTTATTCATAATGATCCGAAGACTAGTGAGTGGCTATGGGTCATTCATCCCGTTAATGTCGAACTGAGAGGTTCATGGGTGCGAACCTTGGGAAGTTTCAAGGAATGAAACACGCAATTTGGTACGGTAAATATGGATTCGTTACCAAGCAAACGTGTTCGAAGTCATCCACGAGACTTACGCGAGAGTCGGAAGAAGGTAGAGCTGTAGACCATGCCGTAGTGCGTAAGGGGTAGGTACACATTAAAACAGTTGCAACCTCAAAATTAAGGACGATGAAGTTAAAAAACAATAAAATTCAGTGGTGAAAGGTTGCGATATTATAGTTCACTAAATCCTTTGTGAATCTCAATATGTGGAATGCCGGTGGATTTCTTCTATTCCAATATTATTGTAAACAAATTATTGAGCAACAGCATGATTTTCTTGTTTCGTTTTAAAGGGCATTGGACGAGTCTTACAAACTCTCACTAGGTACAGATCTTATTTAAAATATGAAAAGCCTACAACAGATAACATTCCTCATGTGGACTACACTGAGTCATCTACGTTACCCCAGGCTTTACTTCATTGAGCAGTTGAAGTGAAGAACCGACGCTAGTATGGGACATCAACTCTTGATTATTAAATCCAAAAGGCAGAAAAGGTGTTCGGTTAGATCTAACCATCGGTCACTATGAGAAATAAGGGACGACCAGCCCCAATCAACAAAACTACTATGCCTACTCTCTGCAACACCATACCTTAATCCACTAAAGAAAATAAACATCAATTAAGATTTTGCTAAAATGAGTCATGCCTATGCTCCAAGCCAACATTACTATCCGATCGTCTTTAACTATTCATTGTGATGCACACGTAATTTGTGGCCTTTTATGTAGCTGTACTGAAACCATTCGGGAAAACGGCAATAAATAATCTAAAATAAAATACCGAATAAGCGAATTTTCGAAGTACCTACCTACCGTACAAACTACTCACAACCATTCACCTCTCAGAAGAACTATCTGCATCGTCAACCCGATGACTCATGTCATGGGGCATGGCGAGGAATTTAAAATCCTCCCCTTCTAAGTACCAACAAGAAACTAAACAACTACTAGTGAAAATTATAGTAGACATGATGATTTTTAAATATAAACGTAGTAGTGGTGTGTTCTAGATTTCTGGTAGGTCCTTAACCAAGAAGTGACACCAAAATATGAAAATAAACCGTATCTGTAGGTTTCGGGGTGGAGGCGCTTTCGCCAAATAATACAAGAAAAATTTTGAGAAACTGTTACAGGACAATAGTACGTTAACAGTTATGGGTCTTACTATTTGAAAAACCTAGGTATTCGTTAGAAAGAGTATCGCGTTTCGAAAATGGAAAAAAACTTCCTAAAATGAAACGAGGTCCTATGGGGACTTTTCTTTGGGTAAAGCCCCTAAATCTGGTCCCAATCCGAGTCTCTTATACAATGAAGTTGGCAATTTTCTAATAATCTCCAAAAGCGGAGAATTTCGTTTAAAAATTTCGTTTACAGTTAATTTAAAAACGTGGAGTTATCACACAGTGAGATGGTTTAAGTGATGCGAGGTGCGTAGGAGACGCATTGTGGTTTCCGCAACACCATCACCATTCCTATGATGCATTGGTGGGGGGGGGGGGGGAGGCTTGACCAGCAGAACCAGTGTGGAGCGTGTAGTTGTCTTCAGTATGTCTCCTGCTCACCTATCGCAATCTAGGCTAACTCAATGAGCACCAACTTTACCTACAACATTCGAATTTTCACAATATATTTTTGCGAAAATATTTTCGACTAGGTACCTACTGAATAGGTCATATTTTTCTGTGCCCGGTCACCCTTCTACTCCTGGTGATTTTACAACAATTTTTGTTTCAGCGATTTTTGACACCCAAAAGCGCGAATTTGACCCAATTTTTATTTTATAATCTTCGCTCATCCATTCATTATCCATTACGAAATTTGGAATTTTCTATCTCGTAGGTATGACGCCGTCCGGAAGGGTATATTATTTAAACAATTTAATAACTATACTTCGATAATATTAACAGGTATTTGCATAGGTATTTGAAATCAAAATCCAGAGATCGATTTACGATGCTGCAAAATAATGAAAAAAATTTCAGAAATGCATGTACAAACATTGCGAACTTATGTAACGATACCTAATTCGCTAACTAGCAATTTTGTACAGAAAACGTTGGATTTGGATGGGAAGAGTTGAACAAGGTTTGAGGACGTTGAGGAAAAAAGGTTTAATATGGTTGGGAAAAAAAAGATTCGTGGGCAGTGAAGCCTTTCCGTGGAAATGAAATACATCGTAATCATTCCAACAACATGAAATTCTACCAAAAACTGCATTTGTTTTTCAATTTTAAATGCCCAAATAATGGAAAAATAGCGTCTGCACAAACGAAATAAGCAAAATGACAATCAATCTCTACATCAAATTTAAACAGGATTTTGTGTCGGCTTAACTTTTTAGGGAAGTCCCTCAGAAGCTACGAAGGGTACCCCTATTATTTCCAAATTTTGTGGGTAGGGAGCAGCCTGAAGCACAGTGAAAAGTTCCGGTGTGGAGATTGCATACTTACTGAATACTTCCACGTTCTTCATAATAGTACTGATACAAGTTTGGCGCCAGGGCCCATTTCGGCCTGACATGCCGACCATTGCGGCCCGACTGGCTGCTCATGTTGGCCGGGCAGGCCGATCGTGAGAATTATGCTATACCTACTGAGCATGGAAACATAATATACTTGCATAGAAATCTCACTTTCAACAACTTCCTGACACCAAACCAACGTCATTAACTAGTAAACCTAGACATATTTTTTGCTATCAATTAGCCCATATCAGAACTCAAAATCAATAGACGTGATCTAGACATCCTAACGGACATTTTAGTACCAACCACAATAATTTTGGTCCCTTTTTATCGGCAGTTATCGGCAGTTATCGGTGAAAATCCAAAAATTAGAAAATCCGCCATAACTCCCTTATTTTTCCACCAGAAAGCTTGTTCTCATCTCAAAGAGTTAAACGAGCTGAGTTCTAATGAGTTCAAGAGTCATGGCTAACAATGTTTTCAACCCAATTTTGTAGTGAGTTGACAAAGTTTCATTTCTTGAACAATTAGCACCAATAATTATATCCAGGTATTCGAAAACTGCAAACGCTTCTACTGAATACTTGGGGGGAAATGTTGCGGGGGGCCCCCATGGTGCCCCAAAAAAGGAAATCGAAATTTATTCATTCGATTGACACATGCAACTGTAAGGAATGTGGTTGTAAGGAAAGCGTTAAAACAATAGTTCAAATAAATTCTGCAAAATCATCAGTACATGAGCACAAGGACAGGGTGCATTGACACTAGATTAAACCACGGGCATTATAATGGATAAATGATTTTAAAAAATTACCATAGGTACATTAGCGAACATTTATGGAAATTTATATTGTTTTTAATGATTTTTCCCCCCTTCTTCTTCTCAAACAAATGGACTATTCATTGAGCTGATAAAACATTCATTTAACTCCATGAACAGTAGATTCTTTAGAAATTAATTTTTTAGAAAATTTACAAAACATTAATTTCTAAAGAATCCACTGTTTATGGAGTTAAATGAAAGGTTCATCAGCTCGAAAAACAGTCAATTTGTTTGGGGAAAAAACGATTAATTATTTAATCATTTTAAATCACTTCACCGTGAAATATTCAACAACTTCAAATATTCTATTCGTACGTTTCAAGTTTTAAGAAAAAAATTGGGTAAGAGATATAATTTGCGCCTTTCGTTCAAGTTGCATATGTCCAAGTTCATCTCTAACTGGTTCGCCTCCCTCAGGCGTTTTAGCACAAACATCCCGTAGAGTAATGCATGCATTACAGTGGACATCCCGTATGGTGATGTATAGACCAGTGTTTCCCAATATTTTTTCCTGGCGTACTTACCATTTCACAAGACAAAAATATTTTGCGTACCTACCACTTAGTCACGTGGAGGTAATTATGGATGGAATATGTTTATTGTTTTACTAAACTAACTAACCCATTTTTCAACCATAAGTATGAAAAATAGAACTCTGTGTACCTAGTGTTATAATATTTACTAAGTAATTGATATGAACAAGGAATTCATACCGTAAGTTGGAAAGAAGAAACATAACAAGAATATAAAGAATACAGTACAAAATTTCAATGAGAAGGCTGAGCTTGAAGATTAGAAGCCAACTTGGGAATGTCTGGCCTAAGACTGCTCAGTCTTAAACGAAGATCATTTTCCTCACTAATAAGTCTATTCCGATATTTGTTCTTAAGATACACAAGTGAAGAAAATGCTGCCTCGCACAAGTAAGAAGTTGTGAAGGGAAGTAAAAATTTAACTGCTTTGTCAGCTACTTCTGCGTAGTCCGCACGCCTTTCAACCCGGAAGTTCACGAGCGACATTTTTGAAATGTTTGCTGTAGCTCTGAGTCACAATTTAGTTCATAGAACTGTTTCGCAGTAAAGTTTTCTGGTGCCACTTCTATATCAGCAAACGAGAAACACATTGTGGAATGGGCTCATTTACATCCCCAGTAGGTATAAGTAAACCCAAAAGCTAAATAATTAGAATCATACTTTCGTTTGATTCCTTTTTTACTTGTAGGTACTAGAAGTAATTCTGGATGGCTGAATGCTAGTTGTGGCTGCATCTGATTCAGTAGGTGTGCCGGTACTCTCAGTAACACTATCAACAGTTTTCACTTCACTTTCACTACTTCTAAAAACTTTAGGTTCAGAACCACTGGTTGAAGGACCAGGTTGGCAACGTTTTAAAAACTTATCCATATCAACTGTGTCAAAGCAAAGAGCTCAACTAGACAACTAACTAACCTCAATTTGACAAAAACTTTAGTACTGCTACACTTGGTGACTGCAGCCAAACTGAATAGTGAGGGTAATGAACTGTGGTAGGCGGTTGAGGGCTCGCAGCATGCACAGACCTGCACTCACTACACACAGTTGCCAAAGGGGTCGTGAACTAATGCTGAAACAACAGCCCAAACTAGGTATCTCGACATAATACTCGTACTTAGAACATCACCGCGTACCACCGCCGTGGCCTCTGCTGGTATAGACCACTCACTAATTGCAGATCGTCTGGAGATATATTTATGATAACTTGATTCACTGTGCAATTTAGTTACCCAATTTCGTCACTAGTGACGCGATATGAACAGCTCAGGTACCTACGTACCTACATTACATTACCTACGTGTGCATAGTAGGTGATCATCATAACAATGCGCCAAGAATCTTGTGAATGAATTGACTGATAAAGTGATTAGGTTGCTACCTACCTATTATTCCTTATACATGTACTTATATCGTATGGCAGCTTCATAAGTTGAGAATACGGAAAGTGGACACAAGATTTGCAGAAAAATCCGCGCTCTCCCCTCCCCCCTCACCGCCCTATAGAAATACATTTCGAAATTCCAGTGACGTAGTGCACAACTAGACTGAATTCTGCGTCGAACAAGAAAATCGGTTGAGAATTAAGCCCTGGCAGCGCACAAAAATTTTGTCGAAACCCACGCTTTTTCGGCATTGACCCCTTCTTTCCTTCTAGAAGTAAATTTCGAAATTCCGGCGATGTAGGGAACAACGAGACAGTTTTCTGCATCGAACAAAAAAAGAACCACGCAAATTGGTTAAGAATTGCGGCCTGGGCAGTGCTCACAAGATTCTGTCACACACCCACACCTATGTTTTTTACGGATTTGGATTCAGGATGGTCTGAAACGGATTTGAATTTGGGTCTTTTCACTCTCGGCTGAGTGCTGTTCTCTTTTGACGAGATCAAATACATAAGGACATCTCTTACTACTAAGGGACGTCCTAAAAATGGGGACAAAAATTAGTTTTAAGTGTCGAGTAGGTAACACTCACTAAAATTTGAAGGCTACTGTAATAGCGTAGTTTCTTCGAAAATTCGCTTGAAGGCTGAAATGAAATAACTAAAGAGCGTAAGAGAGATACTTAGGTACTAATTCTTTGTATGTGTGTGTAACTGCCATCATTTTATTAATGATAAATGAATAAGCGAATTTCTATTGGGAAAATATCTACTATCTTCAGCGAATCCAAATGTAGGTATAAATTTAATGAAAATTGATGGAATTTGTTGTAAATGTGATTCGATAGGATTAAGTTCAAGGATTTGTAAATCTTGTCCATAATTTTTATATATATTTTCATCTGTTAGGTTTGTGATTTAAACAATAGGTAGAGTGACCTATGTAGGTACTCAGGTGTAAGAAGTAGCGAAATAAGATTTTATTGCATCCGTACTAAATAAATTCTAGAATTGTGCTGACATGAAGTTCAGAAATCACCAACTTTCCTACGAAACTTAACCATTGTAATTAATAATCTTGCTATATTTAACTTCTTTGTCAATTTAGTTTTTGAATTGTCGTGTTTATCCGTCCATAAAATGATTCCAGCGATCTATTGGAAGAATTGATGAGAGAATGTCCTTGGTGTTGATAATAACCAATAACTGTGTTTGTTCTTTTTAATAATAAGGTCATTACACCGTTTTGTTATATAAATAAACCATTTAATACATTATTCTCATTAAGACTGCTCCTTAGTCTCCACCTTTCCTGACCAGCGAAAAAAATAGTTTGTTGGACACTCAAACTCATGCTTCGTTCGGAGAGGCTGCAAAACAAGGAGGGTGGGGAGGGAGGGGGGATTTTTCGAGCACCCCACTCTTTACATTTCTCAAACGTTTACGGAAGATACAATCCTCAAAAGCGTAATTAAATATTGTAGCCCCATGAAATAGGTATAGGTACACGTAAGAATCCACTTCCACTGCAGCTCGTAAGGCACTAATTAATTAGGCACTGTACAACTGGAGCCATGGAACTAAAACTGTCCAACCAAACTAATTTTAGTATATGTTAAGTAGTTTTTACACGTTAAATACTCACAAATTATATATTTTCATGTACCTGAAATATTAAAATATGTGCAATACCAGTAGCAATTCTGTTCCTCTAACCATTCCACACCCACATCGTCTGATGTTATGTGTCATCAGAATCATTTAGCAAAGTATTGTAGGTAGGTGCATAGTTACTAAAAGTAGATAGGCTCATCATTTCACCTTCGAGTCTAGTGCAGTAAACTACTGTGAGTAATAATATTTGCAATCCTATAATAGGCCTTGTGCAAAACGATCATTGTGCTCCGAGTGGCAGCTGGGAGCAAACTCCTACTCCATCAGATCCCTGGCGGCTCCTCCGTTTCTATTAACAATCCACTTTTCTGTTCTGAATCAATATTTCAAGGTCATAATTAATTTATCTTTTCTACCATGGAAGGAAAAAAAAAAATCTTCCACCGTAGGTACATGACCATGTCTGACATGGCAGAGTATCGGCATCAATAGACAAATATAGGAGTAAGCACCAAAATTGTTTACGTCTTAATATCCATGTAAAGTAGGTACCTCGCAAGTGATATGGTGAATTGTTGTATTGTTGGTTGCAGCAATAGATCAGAGAAAAACGCTCATCTATCCTTCCATAAAATACCAAACCCTTAAAGAAGGAACAAAAGGAAAAATATAGAATTTCAATTAATAGAAAACGAAAGCCCATATTCATAGTAAAATAAATCAATGAAACACTGTCAAGTTTTTTGACGTGCCTTGAAATGGTCTTGCTCAACATACCTGCTTACATAAGGTACATTAACGTTATTGCACGATTTATTCATGTACCTGCCTGCTAATTATATGCCAACCTTCGTTCTTTAGTCCTGATGGAAGTTGGTTGCGACCTACCGCAGGAAAAACTACCTAGCGTAGAAGAGTGCGGCTGGAGTCAAAATTCTTAGGATGGAATTATTGCATTAAAAAATAATGAAAAGCACGTTTATCAGAAAATTTTATAATGGCTACTAGCAATCAATCCGTCCCTGTGATTGGCAAGAAAATTATAGCATCAGTTCATTGGTAGGTACTTAATATATTCAAGGGAAACTTAAACTGATAAACAAAATTACTGTTATATGATAAACCAGACAGCCAACAACTAATTTTGTGGATAGCATGTAGTCAAAATCGATTAGAACAGTCTTGGATAATTTTATGGTGCAGCTACATCAGCCTCTAGAAAATCAACAAAATCAAAGAATGGAGTAAGTACCTACATTAAATTCGAATTGGTAAACAAAGCAAGTAGGTAGCAATAACATTACAGTACTCGCAGCAGTTTTCAAGGAAACAGGGGCTTCATTGACTGACGTTGGCCGAAGTACCTCCCTACAAAAAATGTACTGAGTCTTTTCTCTGCCGTCAGTCAATCCCCGTTCTTCAAATGACAAAACGTGACCCACTTCAACTAATTTTTGCCCATTTGCCTTGGCTTGCGCCAGGGCCGGTTTTACACATTTTTCTAGTGTAAGCGAACAACATTCCGGCGCCCCCCCCCCCCCCCCTAAAAAACTTATTTGGTAGTAAGGATTATCTCTGGATACGTTTAAAAATACGAGTAAATATAAATGCTTAAGAATGTCCGAAACGTGCGAAATATGAATAAACATAGAGGCTTAATTATCAGCATGTATTAAACATACTCGCCCTAATTTATTGAATGGAACATTTAAAAACTAATTACATAATATATATAAAAATACAAAGTTAATTAAGTGAACAAATAAATAAATACAACAGTCAGTTTTAAAGAAATTAAACAATTTATTTACTCGTAAAATAAAGACAAACTTAAAACGTTTACAAATCATCCTCAACGTTTGGTTTAACAAATCATTCTCAATGGCCATTCAAACGTTCCTGACAAATGGTGGATCTGAGGTAAGTTTTTATTAGTTTCAACTTGGAAAAACTTCTTTCACCACTTGCTACTGAAACAGGGAGCGTCAGAAGGATTCTTAAAGAAACAAAAACATTAGGGAATGTGTCCATATAATCATTTTTTTGTTATATACGACAAGGCCGTACTTGGAGAACTTCCGGGTGGCAACATTGGCGCAAAAATGTCTAGCTCTTCGAACAGTTCAACTCTGTTTACGTCACATTCTTCTCCATCACTCAGAACATTGTGAAGTTGTATGCAGGCGTCTTTCAAAGTCTTCTTGTCCCATGTCTGAAGATTCCTAATGTCATACAGAAAACTAAAACTCTTGCTGTGGTTTTCCATTAGTTCAAACCTCTCTTTAAGTGAGTTGATTGCCGTATCAAGCACCACAAAGAAAAATTTCACTTTGAATGATGCCAGTCCAGCTTGAATCGGTTCATCCTCACTCTCATAGGAGAATTGCTTCTTTGTTTTCCTTGGACGAACTTCGGTTTCTTTTTCAAATTCAGCAGAAACAGATTTAAAAAAAAAAAATTTCTAATCAACGTTTGAGTCTTAACCACTTTAAACAGGGTCTAGATAATTTGAATAAAAAGATAATTTTTATACTTAGATAATCGCTCAACTCGTATTTTTTACGGTACATTTTTTTCGCTCAACTCGCATTGTTTACGGTACCATTAGCCACGCCCCTTCGCTCAACTAATAGTCGCCCTGTCCAAGTAGGCGCCCCCTTTTGCTTGGCGCCCTACGCGACCGCGTACTTTGCTTACCCCTTAAACCGGCCCTGGCTTGCGCCCTAGCCAAATGGGCAAAGTAATCTGCAAAAAATGCAGCCAAGTCCTTGTCACGTGGGTTGGTTTTTCTATTGGACAAACCTACAGAAATTTGGGATGTTGTTTATTGTTTCTTTCATGTGCAATAATTGAAATAGCTGTTTTTTATGATTTCCATCAATTTTGACCCCCATAACACGAATTAGGCTCCAGTTTTTGACAAATTACCTTTGATCGTTGAGGGCCATCTAATTGTCTCGGTTCACCTGTTAATATTACTTCTAGTGTGATGGTGATTTCAAACGACTTCCCAGATTTTTAACTCATAAAAAATTAATTTTGGGAGCTGAAACTTCGCTGGAACATCAATTTTCCACTCGTTGGTCTAAATCAATTTCACATTCGGTCTCCTCGCACTAAAAAACAAGGAAAAGGGTACCTACCTCATAAGCCGAAGTTTAAGAAGACTTTAAAAATACCTTATGTTACACAAATGTTTCACCCGTAACACCCCGGGTGTATTCTGATCAGGCTGCCAGCTCCCGAGCACAATTAGGGCCCAAATGAAGCCTGTGCGTGGAATACATTTAAGGTAAATTTAAGGCTGAAACAAGAACCTCAATTCTCAGCTCCTTGTTCAAAATCGACTTCGTATTCGGTCTTCTCGCCCTTGAAAAACATGGATAACAATACCTCATAAGCTCATGTTACAAAAACACCAAAAACCCTATTTTTCACCCACAACACCCACATGTTGATCGGGCTGCAAAGTATCGGGACACAACTAGGGCCCAATCGGAGCATGTGTGCGAAAGAAAGAATTTTCTAGACCGAAAACAAAGGCAGATACGGATGAAATGGAAGACAGACTCCACGCACCTTGATAAGTAAAAGAAACATTTTTGAGGGGGTGTTCGAAAACGTTTTGCTGAGCGAATACAAAGGTGTATTATTCGCAGAATAATAAACCGAAACATGGAAAACTGAAGTTATCAAGAGTTTTAGTGCCAATCAAAAAGCGCTTTACAGAGCGCTCCGTTCGTGGGTGGAAGGCTCAGTCACTGTTGAAAATTTCGCAATGGTCTGAGGAGGCCCAAACACGTGCCGGCGATTTGGCGAAGGCCGCCGACGAGCTGATGTCGAGGATCGAACCCGCCGACTTCGGGGGTGACATCAGCGAATCGGTCTTGTCCCAAGTAGCCGATCAGCAGGTGGCGCTGGACATAGGACTACCTACATCGACCTTGCGGCCGTCAGAAAGGTTGTCGGAAAGTTCGAGCGACCAGAACAAGCTCATGTTCGAAGTGGTTAAGTATATGAACGTCATGCTGCCCACTGTTCCTTCGTATGATGGTGATATTACAAAATTCGCCTTGTTTCGCGGATTGTACGATCGGGCAGTGCACGATGTACCGCACCTGCCGAACAAAATTAACTATCGCGCACTCGCCGAGAAGCTAATTGGACCAGCTAGCTCTGCCCTCACCAGTTCTCGCTCAGACGGTTCGGACTACCAGGCTCTTTATAGCGCCTTGATCGAGGAAAATTCCGGTCGGTACCATCTAGCGCGTCGTTCATTAGCGAATCGAAAGTTCATACCTACGATCAAGAAGGTTGAGGCGCAGCAGTTAGAAGCGTTCCTGAATGCGGCATGGGCCTGGATTCGTTCGATGGAAGAGGTTGAGACAGACAATCTCGCTTAGTTCCTGCTATTTGAGGCTCTCTTCGCTCGCATCGACACCACGTTAGGCAATAAATTTAATCACGAAGAAATAGAGGTCGAGGATGTGGTTCCGACTCATCACAAATTGCTGGAGTTCCTAGACAAGGAGCTCAAGATCGCTCAAATGATCCCTTCGACCCTTCAGGGCTCATCCGATCGCGCTGAAAAAACCGATTCAGCTCAACGGCAGGTTCGACGATCATCCCTAACTCCTTGTTCCTTGAGAACTCAAGAGAGTTCTCTTCGGCTCCAATGCCATTATTGCAAGGACCACCACTTTCTGTATCACTGCTCCAAGTTTTTCAATGTTCCCATGGAGAAGTGGGAGTTCGTTCGTTCACACAAGCTCTGCGAGAACTATCTCTCCCACCGCCATGGAAACGTTCGAGACTGTCCTTCCCGACGACTTTGCGGCTGCGGACGACAAAATCACGTCTGGCTTCATTGCTCGGAAAGGGAGGTAACCCCGGGGGGTGCTCAGGGTCCTACTCCCCAATCCGATAGTCCAGAGCGGGGAGTGTGCCAGAGACGCAATTCGTCTCAAGCAAGACGCAACTTGCGCAAGTTGGTCCCGGAGGGGGTCGTGGGTTTGGAGGTGGCTGTTCCTTTGCCTCGTTCGGCTAAGTCTGTTGCCAATGATGAATGAGGCTGCTCCACTGGATGGGATCTGGCGGATCCGTGGACCAGTTCTGTCCAGAGTGACTGGTCTGGTCCCTACAGGGGGACAGATGCTGTAATTGATCAATGTTCAAAATATAATAATATATTCGTTCGTTCCTATAAGGCCCTTTGCATTAATCCTGATAACCAATCCGGTCCCACAGGTAGGATGCTCGTTCATAAGTTCCCAGGCAGTAGCTACTGCCACCTTAGGTGGGCACATGTTAGTACCTAGGACCACAGTGGAAGGGGGCACCACTCTGCTGAAACCTTGCGGTGATATACCTAGGAGTGGAGCTTCCCATTGCACAACTCAGCTGGATAGTTCTAAGCTAGTACCTAGAAGTCCCTCTTGCTTTTGTGCGGCCTTCCCCAGTAAATGTTAGTTCAGGCGCACACGACGAGCCTCGACCAAAGAACGTAGCGAGACACCTTCCGGAGTCTCATGCGTTCAGTGGTAGGAAAATTAATTTCCGGGACCAAGTTAGTTCAGGCACTCAGCTAGTGGTGAGAAGTAATCTTCCGACACTAGGTTCATTATCTAGATCATGCCTTAGGCATCCACGATCAGGAGGCTTAATACCCCTCAGAACGACGCATAGTGGGAGTAGGGGGAAACTTGCACTCTGTTCTGGGATTCACTTCGTTTGGGCTGTTCACACATTCAGGTAGGCACATTCGAGTCACCGCTTTCGTCTTAGACGAGGTGACTGCTCCCAGTCAGTCACGCAGCTTTTCTATTGATCAGTGGCCCCATATCTGGGGACTAGGTTCTGAGTTGGCTGCCCAGACTTTTTACAGTAGGGGTGAAGTTGACCTTTTACTAAGTGCCGATTTAGTCATGCAACTCATAGAAGGGAAACGCGTACCTCCGGTGGGCAATTCACCGTGGTTATTACGTTCTGAAGTAGGCTGATTAGCGCTAGGTCGAATTGAAATTTGGAAGGGGCAGATAGTGAAGTTCAGTGATAGGAATCCCCTTCAGTAGTTCATTCCAACCGAAGCCCCTATTCAAGTTTATCCCTTCAAGTCCGAAGTTGCCGCTGGGCCCAGTCCCGTTCTAGTAGGTACAGCGCAGCCATCACGGAAGGATGTTCGGTCAGCTGAATATCGTAAGTGGGCAATTCAGGACATTATTAGAGCATTCCGACAAACGCTTGTTGGAGGCAGTGTACAAAAGAGAGAGCGTTCAGGGGTGCTTCCCGCTCTTCCGAAGGAACGTCGGTCGCCGCACCCTCGTTCAGGAGTTCCACTTTTCCACTCCAAAGGTGCTCTGCTAGAGCCGGTTCGTAATTTGTTCTCGGTAGTGCCCCCAGTGAAGTTCACATCAGCTAGTCCATCATTATTCAGCCTAGTCTCAAGGGGGGTAGTACCTACTCAGGTGAGTTTTGAATCCCTAAGTCCTGCACCCATACAGGTTCAGAGTTCCATTCATGAAACGGATGTCCTTCTGAAGCGAATGTTTGAGATTGAGTCAGTTGATGAAGTGGAGCCTTGGATACCTGCTGAGAGGGAGGCAGAAAATCTTTTCCTAGATCAGGTGCGCAGGGATGGCTCAGGTAGGTACACCGTTCCTCTGCTTCTCGCACAGGATCGAAATTCACTGGGTCATTCTCGATCGGTAGCCCTACGGCAACTTTATAGGTTGGAAGGTAAATTTAGGCGAAATCCGGATCTTGTTCAACCATATAAAAAGTTCATGCATGAGTACGCAGACCAGGGTCACATGAGACCCGTTGATACCCCGGTGCCGGGTCTCGCTCATTACTATATGCCTCATCATGCGCTTAGGGGATCCATCAGACAAGATCCGTGTAGTCTTTAATGCTTCACAGAGGACGTCAAATGGTCGATCTTTGAATGAAATTTTGCACATAGGCCCTAAGTTATAACCGGACACTGGCGATATACACCTCCGATTCCGCTTGTAATGAATGAGGGGTTTAACCCCGCTGCCCATATCGCGTAGTTTCCCCCTCTCCATTCTCAAGAAAGGTAGGGAGGCAGTGTGACAGCTGCCCCCGGAGACACTGGTTTGATTATAACGCAATGTCTCCAGGAGTTGACAATTCGTTTTCACGAATCGACCGCCCCTTCAGCCACGTGTCAAAAAGATCGGGAAGAGCCCAGATCCAATGTGGACGGGATTCCCATATACCGTCACACTCTCGTTTCCCTATGTGTTCATCGGCGATCTGAAACAAATGTTCCGCCAGATTTTACATCCACTGAGTGACCCCGTTCAGGATTTTGCGCTCTGCACAGTCACTTATGGTACGGCTCCAGCTCCATTCCTGGTGAACCAGACCTTGAAGCATTTAGCTGAGACTCGGGCCAAGCACCACCCCAAGGCTTCTCTAGTTCTACTTGAGCAAACCTATGTGGATGACGTTCATGAAGGAGGTGCCACGATCAAAGAAGCACATGAGGTTAAGGACGAACTTGTTGCTCTGGTAGGCTCGGCGGGTTTTGAGATGCGGAAGTGGGTCGCTAATCACCCTGATCTGAGCTAGCTAGTAAGGTCGGTAGAATTTATGACCCCCCGCCGGCTGGGTCATGCCGGTTTCGGTTTTCGCTCGAATGATCTAACGAGAGGTATGCCATGCACGTTTCGACTGGGATGATCCACTTCCCCTCTCCTTAGTTACCGATTGGTCAAACATTGCTAGATCTATCGCTACGCTCTCAGAGCTAATGATTCCTCGTCACGTTCATGTTTCTAGTCCCATTCAGTGGCTAGTAGGATTTGCGGACGCCTCTGAGAAGGCATACACAGCTGTTATTTATCATGTTTGTGCACAAGGAGGTTCAATTGTGACCCGACTCGTCATCGCTAGAGCTCGAATTGCCCCCATAGAACAAGAATCTATACCCAGGCTAGAACTGCTCGCTGCCGAATTGCTAGGAAAGACCATGAACAAGATTCGCCCACAGTTTGCTCATGCTCAATTGGTTGCGTGTTCTGATAGCACAACCGTTCTGTCCTGGCTCACAGCCGACCCAGCCCCACTCTGGAAAGTATTTGTGGGAAACCACGTAGCCAAAACTCTATCTTGTTTGCCCTAGAAGCATTGGTTCCACGTTCAAAGGCAGGACAACCCTGTTGACATAGCATCGAGAGGAGCCCTACCCAATAAACTCATAAACAATGAGCTCTGGTGGAATGGTCCCCATTGGTTAGACCGGTCCTTGTGGCATATCCGGAGAATTAGGCCCGATCTCAGTCAGATGAGTGCGGCTGAAGAGATCAGAAAGATCAAGTCGCATGCCTCCACTATGGAGACGAGTGATGAGTTGGAGGAAAAATTAAGCTCATTTAGTCGGCTTAGAAGAGTGGTCGCCTGGATCCTGCGTTTTAGTCAAAACTCCCACGGTCAAAGATATAGGTCTGCATCAGTTAAGAAAGTGCCTGTCGAACCACTTTCAACTGAAGAGTTGCAGGCAGCCGATCTAGTTTTGGTACGACGTGCTCAAAGTCTGCACTTTCAGGATATTCATTCCGCTCTAGATAGTTCCACTCTCGGTACCAAGCTCATGAAACAACTGGCGATATTTTGATCACGAGAGGGCATCACCTGAGTGGGGGGGGGGGGGGGGGGGGGCTTGGGACATAGCAGCAGCGCATTCGAGACTAGGCATCCAGCACTTTTACCCACCAAGGACCCGCTCACTCAACTTCTCATTTGTCAGGCCCATGAGAGCTGTTTGCATGTCGGTCCAAGAGCGACCCTAGCTCACCTACGCACAAAGTTTTGGATTATAGATGGTCGGAATGCGGTCGCTAGAACTCTTGCAAAGTGTACCAGCTGCTTCTCAATAAAGCCCATACCCTTTCAACCGGAAATGGGTCTGCTCCCATCAGGGCGGGTTCAGGGAACGTTCATATTATGCCGGTCCATTTTTAGTCTCTGTAATTGGTCTCCGCGGAGCACGAGTGGTGGAAATGAACTTGACTGTGTTCATTTGCTTTGCCACCAAGGCTGTGCACTTAGAAGTAGTCATGGATTTGAGCACTGACAGTTTTCTGCAGTGCCTGGAAAGATTTATCGCTCGAAGGAGGGTGCCCTCTGTCATTTGGTCAGACAACGGTCACAATTTTTTGGGGGCAGCCAACCTCCTTAGGAATATTAGAATCGCTCTGGAAACAGGCGTATCGATCACACTTGCTGAACGTTTAGCTGCTAGGGGGATGAGCTGGAAGTTCTTACCACCAAGGGCTCCTCATTTTGGGTTTATGAGAAGCTGCGGTCAAGTCAGCAAAGCGACTTATTAGGGTAAATTTACGCGATCATACAGTCAATTTCTAAACATTCAGCACTATAATAGTGGCTAGGGTCAAGACCATCCTTAATAGTCGGCCTCTTGTGTTCCAGTCCGCTTCACCAGATGATATTCTCGTTCTTACAGCCGGTCATTTCGTTATCCAGAAACCAGTTAGTACCACTCTTCCAGAATCTGAAGGCTGTCTGGACACCAGCTCTCGTCTTATTCCCAAATGGAGGTTTGTGAGCAACAGTACAGGGTTTCTGGAAGAAGTGGAGTAAAGAGTACCTACTCGATCTGCAGGCACGGACCAAATGGAATACTCCAGACCGACCCCCTGTTTTAGGAGATGTGGCGCTGGTTATGGACAATTATCGTCCACCCCCCTCTTGGCCTATGGGCATGATTACTGATCTTCATGCTGGTTCCGATGGTATTGTACGGGTAGCCAAAGTTAGGTCCACCAATGGAGAGCTGACACGTCCATTGGTCAAGCTTTGTCCCTTGCCTAAGGAACAGGCGGAATGACTGGCGTCATTGGGGGTGGAGGATGTTTGGACGTGGAGGTACAGGAACGCCCGAAGTAGAGCGTCTGGTGTCCGTTCGAGCGGGGTTGATCGGGTTGTGCTGAATTTAAGGTCTAAGAACAAACGAATATATTCGTGTGAATATTAGTAAATTGAATCAAGCTTCACGTCAGCCACTGCTGATTCAATTTCGATCCGACGGGTCAGATGTGTGAAATATGTCAAGTTGTATATCTCTTGGGTTTCTGCAAACCTGAGCCCCCCTCGGACAGCAAGATGGCGTACAACCTCAGTGTTAGAAATTGAACTAACAAGAAAAAGTCCTGCATTGTTAAAATTGTTATCCGAGTTGATCGCAGTGTATCGTTCTCTTATTAAATGAGTCTAACTCAAAAGCTTTTTTCGTCCCGATCGAACAAAAGGCCTAGTATCAATTGGTTGGTTAGGTACTGTATTGCGCGACTTGCTGCCCCTTGAAAGCCAAGCTCACATTTTCGTGACGCGGACTAGTGAGCCTGCTGACCAGTAGCCTCATATATCTCCAGTAAAACGAATACAACATGTACCTCCCTGAAATTAGCTATTTTTAGAGTTTGCCGCGCCATTGCCGGCACTGTCATAGTACCTAAACCTGTACAACAATTCTGACAGCCCTATGAGTATACCCTGAAAATAGTATGCCGTTGGACCAATTATTACCTGTGACATGGCTCCTGTGACGTCACTCATGGCGCCTCTTCCTGACATCATCAAGACACCAAAATCGGAAGGACCAACGAGTCTACCCTTAAAACTGCATGTCAAAATACCCCAAATTGCAGCTTGCAGTGCGATACAGACACATACCCACCCACAAATGTTGCTTGAGTCCAGGTAAGAAGCCTCACTGACGTTTGGCAATAGCTAGTGGGCCCACTGACCAGGTGCCTCATGCACTTTTGAAAATATGCTCGAATTCAGCTTAAGTACCACGCCCAATCAATAACAGATATTTTTCGTAATGATTTATGCGTGAATATTTATCAATCGCTCCAAGGATGATTGATATAGAGCTCTGACAGTTATTCCATTCGATTTAGCATCTGGAAAACATGAAAAACTATCCTAACACACATTTTTCTGACAAATGGCACCTCTGGTGACGGGGTGACTACATTATACTCACCCGCAAATATCGCTCGGCTAAGTATTACCCTCACTGGCGTTCTGCAAAAAGTCCTCATTCCTATGAGGTGAGCTTCGGGGGAAGGGATCGAGAAGTTTCATCTATTGGTTCTTTGCTCACAGCTCGGCTCAACATCGGAAACAGCGCCATCAAATGAAAGAAAATTAAATTTCCTACATGACAGGGTTTTTTTTAAATCTCTAATACGTTTTTATATATTCCCCTTCAAAAATGAAACATTAAAAAAAGAAGTTTTTTACTACATTTTTTTTGGAAAGCATTTTGTTCTAGGGGCTCAGCCTCCAGTTTTACAGTCAAACCCTAGGAGAAGAAGTTGTATAGGATGTAATTACCTTGAAAATGGTACAGTTATGTAACACCTTATCTCCAACCGGTCAAAAGCTACAGCAATTTGAAAAACTTCCGGTTGAACAACGAATTCTTACGCATCCCTTCTTCTTATTATTCTCCGATTGTAATGTTACACAAACATAATATGTAAAGTTTAAAAAAAAGTAAAGTAACAGCCATCCCAGGCTGGGAATTTTTCATCCAACTGCCCTGCCAGTATCGCAGACATGATCAGCTGTGCTTTAATGAGAGGATCAGATTCGACCTGATCATTTTGCTCTTGGCTACTCAATGCCTCACCCCCTTGAGCGGAGAGGCAGTCATACTTGGACATGCCACCACTTGTCATGGCGGTCATCCATCTAAGTACACACTCGAGGTATCTTAGAGAGACAAGTAGATGCATGCTACTGAAGGTGTTACTACTTGCTAGACCCTAAAAATGTACTTATTGAATTATGGCGCCATTGCATTGCCAAAAAAACTGCGTCTCGGTACCACCTACAACAGCACCTTTTTATGAAAACCACTGATTTCATGACGAGAAATTGGGAGATTATACATTTCAGACTTCAACGTTAAGGATTTTAAATGTTAGTGCCATCAACGGGCCGTCACGGCGCCACTGCAGCATCTGTCAAAAAATACGTGTTTGTGTCTAATTACTTCCTCTTCCGAAGGAATTTCTCCTTGTCAGGGGTTGCTCATGATCGCCTGATGCCAGGAACATCTGTCCTCTACCTGTGAGTCGTTGAAGTTGAGCCTGCGCATTGAGCGGACCACTCCACCTCTCCATGTGACCCTAGGGCGACCCCTCTTACGCCAACCTTTTGGCGACCAGTTGATGACCATCTTTGGCCAACTGTCATCTGCCATACGCTTCACGTGACCATACCATGACAGGACGCCTCTCTCAATCCGTTCTAACACGGATTCTGGCTGGTCGATAATCTCTTGGATGGTGGTATTCCGAATTGTATCCAATCTGGATACTTGGCAGCTGCGTCGAAGCCCATCGATTTCAACAGCACATAATCGCTGTTTGTTCCTCTGAGGGAGCGACCACCCCTCACTCCCATAGGTACGTAAGTTCTCTACGATCGCCCTTAACATCATCTTTTTTGATCGTAGGTGCACCACCCGGCTCCATATCACTCATTCAGGGACCGGATAGCACCGTGCCAAGTTGATGCGCTGACTCACATCTACTTCACAGCTACCTGTCGAGTCAAGGACCGATCCCAAGTGCAGACTGAACAGTTCCTAACCCAGGAACCTGTATGTCAAGACCAGTTCCTCCAACCACTAAGCAATTGGTCTTCGAAGACCGAACCTTCGGCCTAATGAAGCTTCCACAACATGTACACTACACCATGTCGCTCCTCAGCGATGATAACCTGATCATCCGCAAAAAGAAGGGAATGCACTATCTCCCCTCCCAGAGGAACCCCCATTCCCTGACACGACGCAGTCCAGTGCCTGAGAACACCCTCCAGACAAATCTTGAATAAGGTTGGGGACATCCCACAACCTTGACAAAGGCCCTTTGACACCAAGAACTCCCCTGAGATGAATCTTCCCACCTTCACTGCTGCTCGAGCACCCCCCTAGAACCTCCTCACCAACCCAATCAAAGAATCATCCACTCCTACCAGCAGCATAGTAGGCCACAGGCGGGATACGGGCACTGTGTCATACGCTTTTTCCATGTCCACAAAGACAAAGTGGATCTCCTGTCCTTTGGCAGCCACTTTTTCAGAAATTTGGCAGACAATGAATATAGTGTCCATGCAAGACTTAACGGTAGTAAATCCAGCCTGCTGCCCCTGCTGTTTCTATTTACATAGACTTTACTATCAGGTGAAATAAACCGGTTCCCGTGAGATCAAACGAAGTTAAGATATCGAGTGTGGTTAGTACTTGGATGGGTGACTGCCGTGACACGTCCAAATATGACCCACGTAGCTTTTGGGTGAACCCCTCTCCACTCAAGGGGGCAAGGCAATGAGTAGCCAAGTAAGGAGCGAAATTATAATGTCTAATTCTGGTCCTCTCATTGGAGGACAGCTGATCACATCCACGACACTGGCAGGACAGTCAGACGAAATTCCCCACCATGGAATTACTGTTCAATTTACTTTAATATACAGACTTCAACTTGCACTAAGTTAGTAAATAGGAAAGTTTCTGAGAAATTGATATGCCGAATTAACAGATGTAGGTATTATCCGTTATAACATATTTAGTATTATCTGACATAGGTATATCAGATGGTATGTAATGAGTTGCCCACGAGTTCATAAGAGGGCATAGCAGCTTTCATATGGGGGAGCTGTTTGAGGCTCAGTGGCCTTGACATAGTACTTCTACCTACAAGGACCCCAAAAGAGACATTCTGTTGGTCAAAACAGTCAAAACAACCATTGACTCGGGAGAACCTCCTCTTCAGCCATGCGTTTACCGGCTGCAACAGCAATAATACAGCATTCAATTATCATTTTCATTATTCTTAGAAGAAGACTATGTATTCAGAACAGACAGCATCGTTATAAACTAAGTTTTACTTATTTTCAGACAATGAGCTACCCCCTGAATTTTGGAGTTGTGAGAGAGTAAAACGGCGTGCTTGAACCGGTAACAACTCCTTCAGCTCCTGAAGAAATCTCAAAAATACAATTTGCTGAATGTATTTCGCAATGTTCACGTTTTACGTTTTATTTCCTACACAGGTTACGTTTTATTTCCTACATTAGTTCAGATAAACCTATCCCTAAATGCTACAGAACTGCTGTCACAACCTGTACAGCCATGGGCCCATGGGGACCTCCACTCGCGAGTAGGCAACAACACCTTCGGCAACATACATCAATTTGTGTAACATTACAATCGGAGAAAAATGAGAAGGTTTTCAACAAAAATTCGTTGTTTTCCCAGATGTTTTTCAAAATGCAGTGGCTTTTGACCGGGACAGTTAGTCCAAAACCATAACAGCACCAGTAAATTCAGTCATGCCAGCACCCAGGGATGATAAATTGGAGGGGGGAGCACCTGCCAGGTTGTCCCATGAAGCCGAGCCTAGATTACAACAAACTTTAAGGGTCGAGATTTTCGCATGGAAGAAGGAAAAGGTTTGCTGGATTTGGGATCAAATAGAAACTACATTACAAACGTGTTAGCGAATGTGAATGTAATGGACCTAGCAAATGTAGTGAAAGAGTTTTAATTTAAGTACCTAATCTATTTGGCAGGCAGAAACCAGATTGATTAATCATGAGATATACATACGAGAACCCTTGCAAAGCCAAATATCTCAGCTAAGTTCAAATGTTCGACATTGGATGGAGAGCAAATATGCAATGAAGAGCCAAGGTAAATCAATAAGCATGTCACTCAAGCGTTTAAAAAAGGCAATCATACTCTTGGCAGATGTTGTTCCAGATCCTTCTTCTATCGACTGTTTGCTTGGGCAGATGTTCTGTAAAGTGTTGTGACAAAGATAACAACACCACTAAAACAGCCTTGGGATGGATAATAATGGGTCCAACATGCAAGGCTAATACTGACCAAGGGATATAGATTTGACTAATCTCATATTCCAGTTACAGGATCTAAGATGATAGTGATGACCATGATATGCAGATTGATACTACAGAAAGAACCAGCAGCAAGGCTAATTAAAGTTCAAGTAAATGAGGAAGCCCGATATCAAGGGGCATTGCAATGGAAGATAAAACGCCAGGTGCCATTCCAGATAACATCTGACATTAGTTATGAGACAAAAAATCAAAATTTCTCCAACTGTTTGCAATATAAAATCAAATGCATCAAATTTGAGTTTCTGAGTGCCAAAAAAGCGGAAAATGCGTAACATGATTGAGAATTACAAAAAATTTAAATAAATTCACCCAATGTAAGTGGTGACTTGAGACAAAAAACTATTCCAGTCAACTATGTAGCCAAAAATATTTTTCTCACAATAAAAGTAGGTGATTAGATGACCCACTTTCATTTTTGTCTAAAATCGGTAAAATAGGTTGACGTGATCACCAAAAGTGTATAGGTATACATAGGTATATAACCACCAAATGAGATACATAATGGTGATTCGAGACAGAAAATTACCATTTCAATAACCGAAAGAAAATTTTGCCAAGAATTAATTGATCAAATTTGGGTCAAAAAATGCCTAATGGGTGATTATTGCAAAAATAAAACATGAAAAATTGCTTAAAATCGCCAAAAAGGTAATACAGGGAAACCCCTCTTAGTGGACCTCTTAATGGACAGTTTGGCCATGGTCCCAGCTTAGAGCGAGAGGAGATTCAATGAATTTGAACCCCTGTATAGTGGACACCCTCTATAGTGGACACAGACACTCATTTCCTCATCCTGTACCCCTCGCAGGGGACAGTAGACCGTTATAGTAGACATGTAGAAAAGTTTACATTTTCTTTACTGACAGCTATTTTTGATCTGACGGAATTCATTTTCTCTCTGTTTAACAGTACATTTGCCATCATTTGCATTAATTTGACCCTGACCCTCATTGACATTCTCCTGTTATAGGGAAAGCACCTATGTACATTCCTTCCGAGGCCAGTCGTATGTTTCCATCACGAATGGGAAATGACCGAATCAAAAATGAAAGAACAGCCTTCGATTCTCCGATTTGTTTCAGAATCAAAATTATACAATTATATTTATTCGTGTATTTATCCATTTATTCTTGTGTTTCTGACCCAACAATACCCAAAAATGTTGTGAAATTTTTATACATATTAAAGTATAAAAAAGTATGTATTATGTACATATTTTTGACAAATGTTACAAATTTTTTGGATGTACACACTAAATAATAAAACAATATAAAAAAATACGTTCGAAATTTTTTTTTACACCTGTGACAGTGGCTGCTCTCGAGCCGTTTACTGTTCTGGTGAAGACGGGGCCGGGGTCGTTTTGGTGGAAGCCTAATCGATATCCCTTCTTAACTGGTGATAATATTGCTGGTATAGAAGGGGAACTCTCGAGGGTTTGCCGTCATTCTCCTCACTCTGTCACATGGTAGCAGAGCGTGGTTTGGTAGTATGTGCTGAGTAATTTACCATACTCCATCCACTTTCCGTAGGCTTTCCAGAAGGATTCGTTTATAACCATCCTGTCACTTGGATAATACATACGGATATTGGCTTCCCCACCCCCTTTCAGCACTTTATAGTGTCAATATAATTAAAATATATTGACTCATTTGAAGGCGATTAATGATGTGTCCCAGTTTACAAGTCCCAAAAGTTGTTCCACCCTAACGATGGAGGTCGATCACCTAGAGGTTGACCAGATGGGCACAATTCACTGGACAACAACCTCTGACAACATTTCTTTCTCCGCCAATACTCGTATGTAGAAGCTTTGCTCTCCATCAGTAAATATTATTGAAATAGTACCATTACGATGGAGGTTAGTCGCCTTGGTGTTGTTCAGATGTCCTTTCCTGAACCAGAACTTCATACTACTTTTCATTCCCCCTTTTCCCTCTCATACTTCTTCTGCCCAGAAGTAGGTCATGTGGGGAGGAGTGTGACAATGGTAGTCTCGAGTCGTTTATTGTATGAGGCATTCAGTCATCGATATCATAATATTATTAACCAGGTAGTACTCCGTATTCGATTCCCGCGCACAGATTTTGAAAGACAAGGTAGTCGGAAAATGTCGGGACCTTTCGGCCATCCTAGTGAGGGTCGGTAGGTGCCATCAACGTCCGCTAGGTTCTTCATTGCCTTTTCTGTGCCCACGACGGATGTCAGTGTCCTTTTACGTCGTCGTCGTTTTTACTGACAAATTGGTAAATATAGTGCTTTTTCTAACTTTTGCCTTCGCAGAAGGATTCTACAAGTATGTGAGTACCATCTTTCATATCTTATATCTACTTCCAGTGTTAACATGTGTAAGAATCGTGGTCGTAGAGGTCGTCGAAGCCGCTCCAGGTCCTCCTCACCTGAATATCGGCGAAGCCTCGTTAAACGGCTCGAGAGGCTAGAGAAGGAGTTTCGAAGGAGGACGAGATTGCGGTCTCGATCAATTAAAAGGCGGTCGGGACGTAGAAAAGACCGTTCCCCCCGTCGCATCACCAAAGGTCTCCCGCCGAGCGGAATGGCAAACGAACGGACCCAGCGCGGGCCGTCAGCCATCTTGCCCCTTGAGTCCAGTGATTCCGACGAAAGTTACAGTCAAAACAAACGCAGGTCACGATCTCGCTCTCGCCCCAAAGACGGGTCTAAACCCAAAAAACCTGAAAATTTTCCTCCTGAAAACGATTTTATGGGCGAATGTGCTGGGTTAGCTGATCAGACCCCGAGCGGGCTGACGTCCTCAAACCCAACCTTAAACACAGGCAATGGGCCGGAGTACCGTGATCTGAGTGGCACGGACTCCTCACGTCATGACAGCCCTATTCCCCCGGTTGAAGAAGATGAAGCGGTAATTGACCTTGCCTGCCCCGCCATCGATATCCCCGATGATATTCGCAGAATTTTAGGAGATGACCCTACTAAACCAAAGGGGGATAATTTTACCCTCAATGATCTGATTGTATCACGGTGGAAGAATGTTTTGGAGCTAGGCATAGACAAAGAGAAACTTTCCTCTATCATTCAAAAATTTGAAGCGCCTAACAACTTTGCGTCCCTAAACCCTCCTAAAGTGAACCCTGAGGGCCTTGTCGAGAATTCACACAGTTAGAGACAACTGTTACTACGATACCTATGCAAAAACCGCTTAGTGTGGGTCTGATTGCCCTAGGAAAGGCCCTAGATATCATCCTTTCTGAACCCTACAAACTAGGTCCAGAAAAAAATGAAAAATTTTCTCACCTTTGGGATTCGGGGCGCATTTTTACGAATTTACATCATACCATTACTGTAACACGGAGAGCTCTGATCTTGCCAGCATTGAACAAAAATGTTAAAGAAATAGTTGATACCATGCCTGCTTCTGAATTTCTGTTTGGGGGAAATATTGCCGAGTGTATAAGAGCTCTCAAAAATATTGAGTTGGTAGCTAATACTTGAAGGCGACACCTGCAAAAATTAATAGCCCCGCTAATCATACCTTCCGTGGATCCCAAGTGAAAGAAGGTGGAGGCAACCGATCCTTTGGTTCGGGAAACAGACGGCGCCCGACTCGTCAGACGGTAGGGGCGGAGTCATCAAAAGGCTATACTCGTCAACGGAAGGATCGAAACCCGCAGAACAGACCATACAACCGACCATACAACAAGAATCGCTCCAGACGCAACTAAATCAGGTTGGTAGAACTTCAGCATATGCTGGGCGTTTACAACTTTTCTATGATAAGTGGGTCGAGTTGACCGACAACCCAGTGATTTTGCGATGGATCCAAGGTTATGCACTACCATTCACTCAAATACCTTTCCAAAATCAAGTACCTAAATCCCCTGAACTGTCAGCGGAGGAAAATTTGCTTATGCTTGAATCAATTGACAAATCACTGCTCATTGGTGCTGTTGAAAAATGCCTATCAGAACCTGGCCAGTTTATCTCCAAAATCTTTCTGGCCGACAAATCAAGCAGTCAAAAACGATTTATCCTCAATTTGAAGGAGTTGAATAAATTTATTGATGCTCCACATTTTAAACTAGAAGACCATCGGACGGTCAGCAGGTTGCTTTGGCCAGGTTGCCATGCTAGTACCCTAGATTTACGTGATGCCTATTATCTCCTGCCCATTTCTCTAGAAAACAGGAAGTATCTGAGGCTCACGTTTGATGGCACTCTATTGCAATTTAATTCTCTCCCATTTGGATTAGCATCCGGGCCAGATGCCTTCACTAAAATAATGAAGCCGATTGTTGAATTTCTAAGGTCACATAATATATTGTGTGTCAATTATTTAGATGATTACTGTGTCCTGGGGTCTACTGCAAAGGAATGCTCCGAAAATATTAAAACCCTACAAAATGTAATAATTTCGGCTGGGTTTTTAATAAATTATGAAAAAAGTTCCCTGTATCCCTCGAATAAATTCAAATTCCTAGGATTTGTGTACGATACTACAAAAATGATTGTGGGATTGCCATCCGAAAAAAGAGAAAGAATTGCCAAATTTGTTACTTACTTCTTGCACAAAAAGTCCTGTAGGATTCGAACTTTTGCCCAGTTTATTGGGGTGATCATATCCGCATGTCCGGCATGCAAGTTTGGCTGGTTGTATACAAAGAGGTTTGAAAAGGCAAAGTTTCTTGCCTTAAAACATAATAATGGAAACTATAATCGTTATATATGTCACTTGGGGAAGAATTAATCCCTGATTTTAAATGGTGGTTTTCCAATATCAATAGGTACCTTGAATAATGATATTAGACCTGATCAGTTCAGTTTGGAAGTGTTTACTGATGTTAGTTTAACTGGATGGGGGGCATTTTGCAATGGAGAGAAAATCAATGGATGGTGGACATCGTTAGAGAGGGAATATCATATAAATTGGCAAGAACTCAAGGCAGTTTATCTATGTCTGAAGTACTTTGCAGACAGCACGTCGAACTGTAGTATTCTTTTTAAGGACTGACAATACGACTGCACTGTCACATGTTAATAGAATGGGAAGCGTTCAACATGTGGCCCTAAACAGCCTAGCTAGAGATATTTGGCAATGGTGTGAACGCAAAAATATATGGCTTTTTGCATCGTATGTGAGCTCCAAAGATAATGTCGAAGCGGATCGAGCTTCTCGCAATTTACCCTCAGATACAGAATGGTCACTAGGTGACTCAGCTTTCAACCTTCTTTTACAACATTTTGGGGTTTTACAACATTTCCACCTTTTTCGATGGTGCTAAGAGTGCTGCAAAAAATCATTCATGATAAGGCATCTGGTATTCTGGTGGCACCATATTGGCCATTGCAACCGTGGTTTCCCCTGTTCCAGACACTTTTAGACGAAGCTCCACTTTTTCTAGGGCCTGGTCCTAATCTCTTGCATTTTCCTTACAGCGAAAGATCCCACCCACTATCCGAGAGCCTTATCCTGGTGGCCGCGAGATTATCAGGGAGGCGTTTCGCCAAAAGCAGCTACAAGAGAACGCCATCCAGACGATTATGAAATCGCTTTCGGATTCCACTGTCAGACAGTATGAAGGAACGTATAAACACTGGTGGAAATTCTGTGGAGAAAATGATCTTAACCCATACAGTGTTACTGTGAATGATGTTATTCAATTTTTCCTAGTTTTGCTCAGTTCAACGGGACATAAATATGGAACGTTCAATTGTCTTCGTTCCGCCCTTTCATTAATATTGCCTGAGCCCATTGGGGGCGATCCCCTCATGAAACGATTTCTTAAAGGAATATTCAGACTAAGGCCATGTAAGCCCCGTTATGATCTCACCTGGGACCCCCAGCCTGTTTTGCAACATCTGGAGAATTTAGATGCTGTTGATCTGAAATCGTTGTCAACCAAATTAGTGGCTTTGTTAGCCTTAGGAACTGACCAAGGACTCCAAACCATTTCGATGATACAAATTTGTAACATTAACAGGCGCCCCTCTGGCTTGCTCATTTTCATCCCAGGCTTTGTAAAAACTTCAGGCCCTCATTCAACTCAGCCCACGTTAAACCTCCCCTTCTTCATTGAGAGACCCAAATTATGTATTTCCTCGGTTTTGGAACAATATATTGAGGTAACAAAGCCCTTCAGACGACTTGGTGAAGATAACTGGTTATTATGCCACAAAAAACCTCATAAGCCTGCGACGAAACAAACGCTGAGTCGTTGGGTTAAGGGGGTGCAGGACGGTGTATAAAACGGTTTTTCCAACTTTTCTCCGGCAATAATCGGTCGATTTTGATGATTCTTGCGGCATTCTTCCTATTTTTCCATTCTCTCGGGCAATGCAGTCTTGAAATTTCAAATTTCGAAAATTTTCAAATTTAGGTACAATATTGAAATTTATGTTTCGAATTTCCATAGTGCATTGCCCTGAAACGTATAAAAATAGGAAGAATGCCGCAAGAACCACCAAAATCGACTGATCATTGCCAGAGAAAAGTTGGAAATTCTGCTGGGGAATTTCTTGTGGCGGGAATGACCAGCCCATGTAGTTGTGGGTGAACGGGGTTCACGCGTCTGACGCTAGATGACAGTAGCCTCACGCAGGCGGGTTGATGACCCCACACCCCTAAGCGCACCACCTGTGTTTACGTCAGCCAAGAGCCAACACTCGTAGCCCGGTAGCCCTGAACAGAGCCCTGAATTGTATGCAGTAATTCTCGACCGAAATGCCAAAGAAGAAATGTTTCAGCAAGAGGCTGAGCAGAAACAAGAAATACAGGAATCACAGACAAGAGAGAAAAAAGTAGCAATCACCAAGGTAAGTTACTTATACCTTACTTATACTTACTTATACCTTAGTTGCTACGTATTTCTTGATTTTGCATCTTCGAATCAGAGGAAATTATTATAATAAGTTCCAGATATTTATAGGCATGTACCTAAATTTTAGTGTTGACATCATAATATTATAATGAACTAATTCGAACGTTAGTCTACTTGGCCGTCTCGATTTGCACTGGTGTGTCCGTCCGTCCTTGTGAATGTAGCGCAGTGTTAAATGTACCTGTAGGCTTCAATACCTAATGTATGTTCTGAAATGAAATGAAAGGTAGAGTACCTAACTTGACTCGTAAGATTTCCTGCTGAGGTCTGGCCCACTTACAACGGCTAATTTTGGGGGCTTGGGATTCGGAGGATAACTAATATTCGTATAAACCTCCCTACTTGGAAATTATAATATAAAACTATGTTTTGATGGCATAGTAGAGCCAGTGGTGCCGAGGTATGTTAGAAAGTACGCGTTTGCTGTAGTTCTCCGTAGATTTAGGAATGCTTAATGAATTTGTGAACCTTTCAAAATACCTACTCGTAATATCAAGTTTGCAGTCCGCTGAATGATTCAGCGGAATTATTCAGGATATATAATATTATATTTATCCAAATTCGACGTTATGCCCCATCTGTTCACGTACATTATAACTATACATTTTCCTGTATTGTTAGTAGGCGCCTGAATTGTGTACAGTGGTGTCCCGGAAGCACTTACCTAGTATTTTTGGTTTATTATTCTGTGAATAATACACCTATGTATTCGCTCAGCAAAAAATTGTTATAACACCCCCTCAAAATTTTTTCTTTTCCGTTTTAGGGTGCTTAGATTTCAAAAACTCTGAGAAGTCCTTGTCACATGGGTTTATTATTCTATTGGACATACCTACAGAAATTTTGGCTGTTCATTTATTGTTTCTTTCACGTGAAATAATTCGTATAGCCATTTCTGATGGTTTCCACCAATTTTGGCCCCCAAAACACGGATTAGGCTCTTTTTTTTTTTTTTTTCAATTATCTTCGACCATTGGTAGTGCCATTTAATCTTCTTGTTCCACATGTTGACACTTTTCCTAGTGTTATTCTACAAACTGATTGTGATTTCAGACGATTTCCCAGATTTTTGACTCAAGAAAAATCAATTTTGGGAGTTGAACATTTGGTAGAACCTCAATTTTCCACTCCTTGGTCAAAATAGACTTCATATTCGGCCTTCTCGTCCCCAAAACATGGAAAACGATACGATTACGTACAGGATTTTTTTTCTATTTCCGATAACCCCCCCCCCCCCCTTTCAACAATCCTGGCTACGCCACTGCATATTGGTACATATTTGTGTGGCTCCCAGTTCCAGGTGCTACAATTGTGTTAAAATTAAACATGATTCACATACTCTGATTAAAAGTATAACATAATGCATGAATAATACAGCTTACATTATTTTTTCAGGACCAACACCACCAACCGCCGATGACGGAAGTGATGATGTGCCCTAACAGTTTTTCATTATTTACTTGTGATATTATTTTATTCGCGTTTTATATTGTAATAAATATGTTGTAAAGTACAGCATGACTCGCGAATTGATTGTGAAACCCTTCTATAAAACATTTCTTTCGTATGTTGGTAGGTCGAAACTGTAAAAACGTATTTTCTAAGAACATGAGAAAAAAACGCTGCAAAGTCCTTTTCACATGGGTTTATTATTCTATTGGACATACCTACAAAAATTTTGGCTGTTCATTTATTGTTTCTTTCATGTAAAATAACTGAAATAGCTATTTCTAATTTTTTCCACCAATTTTGGCCCCCAAAACACGAATTAGGTAGGCTCCTTTTTTTTTTAAATTATCTTTGACCATTGGTAGTGCCATTTAATCGTCTTGATCCACATGTTGAAACTTTTTCTAGTGTTATTATACAAATTGATGGTGATTTCAGACAATTTTCCAGGTTTTTGACTCATGAAAAATCAATTTTGGGAGCTGAACATTTGGTAGAACCTCAATTTTCTACTCTTTGGTCAAAATCGACTTCATATTCGGTCTTCTCGTCCCCAAAAACATAGAAAACGATACCTCAAAAGCTCATATTACTAACATATTACTAAAGCACAAAAAGTACCTATTTTTGTACACATTTTCACTCATAACACCCCTGGGTATATTCCGATCGGGCTGCAAAGTTTCGGGACACAACTAGGGCCCAATGGAGCATGTGTGCGAAAGAACGACTTTTTTAGACCTAAAATGAAGCCGGTACACCTGATACGGCGGACGGACATTGCATTTTGGTTTATTATTCTGTGAATAATACACCTATGTAATCGCTCAGCAAAAAATTTTTATAACACCCCCTCAAACTTTTTTCTTTTACGTTTCAAGGTGCGTAGATTCCAAAAATAATGCAATGTCCGTCCGCCGTCCGCCGTATCACGTGTACAGGCTTCATTTTCGCTCTAAAAAATTCGTCCTTTCGCACGCATGCTCCATTTGGGCCCTAGTTGTGTCCCGAAACTTTTCAGCCCGATCGGAATACACCCAGGGGTGTTATGAGTGAAAATGTGTGTAAAAATAGGTACTTTTTGCGTTTTAGCAACATGTTGGTAACATGAGCTTTTGAGGTATCGGTTTCCATGTTTTTTTGGACGAGAAGACCGAATATGAAGTCGATTTTGACCAAAGAGTGGAAAATTGAGGTTGTACCAGATGTTCAGCCCCCAAAATTCATTTTTTATGAGTCAAAAACCTGCGAATTCGTCTGATATCACCATCGATTTGTAGAATAACACTAGCAAAAGTTTCAACACGTGGATCAATACGATTAAATGGCACTACCAATGATCAACGATAATTTGAAAAAAAAAAGGGAGCGTACCTACCTAATTTAAGTTTTGGGGGCCAAAATTGGTGGAAACCATCAGAAATAGCTATTTCAATTGTTGCACATGAAAGAAATAATAAATGAACAGCCAACATTTCTGTAGGTACCTATGTCCAATAGAATAATAAACCCATGTGACAAGGACTTTGCTGCGTTTTTAGAATCTACGCACCTTGAAACGGAAAAGAAAAACATTTTGAGGGGGTGTTATAAAATTGTTTGCTGAGCGAATACATAGGTGTATTATTCACGGAATAATAAACCAAAAAGAAGCATTTACTAGTATGGCAATTGGTTTTCGAAAAATGTTGTTACAAAGAAATTGTAGAATTGTAGGCACCGAAGTTTTGTAGATTGGGGACTTGCTCTTCCTTACTACCGGACGGTAATGCAATTTAATTTAAATTGAATGTGAAAAGCCTCTTATTGTACTTGGGACTATTGTCCCTCATAGCCTTTATTATAATATAGTTTATTATAATTAGCATTTATTATAGTAATTATGCTGTCATCTGATCATGCTGCATGACTGGAACTTAGAATGCTTGTTTTTCAATGAAAATTTCGGTACAACATTATAGGTGCTAGAAACTAGAGCTGTGGAGGCAGGAGCGAAGTGAGAGACGAGTCGTGTTTAGGATTCAAGTTCAAGTTCCATCTGTGGATCTCGATAAACAGAGGACCTCCCTTTCATATTCAGCCCCTCGCAAAAAAACAAAGAGCGCCGAGCGCTCGACCGATCCACAAAGTGTGATGGTGGGGGGGGAGGGAAGCTGTCATCAGCTACGTTACCTGCATTAACACCCGCCTCTTACCACGGCAAGGTAGGCTATACCGCAACCAGGAATCTTTCGGAAGCCTCCGGTCCCCCCTTAAAGATACCTTGATATCAGCTGGCGTGGATGTTTCTATATTCAAACCACACTCTACGAGACATGCCTCGACCTCTGCAGCATCTCGAAGAGGCGTCTCGTTTAACTGTTTCAGAAAACCAGTGGGTTGGAGTGCTCTGTCCCTAACATTTGCAAAGTTTTATGATCGCCCCCCTTCGGGAGGAAGGCTCGTTTATGGAGTGTTTTCTCCAAAAATTTATTTTCAATGGAGGGTTCTCCTGATTTCAAGGGGTTTTAATGTTTTCATTTCTCGTTTCAATAAAATCCTGTGGCTGAAGGTGTTGATTTCATGACCAGCTCCCTCCAAACTATACCTACGTTTGATCAGAATTAAATAAATAAAAAACAAAAACCATAAGAATCATAAATAAAATGAAAAATAAATTATATGACTTATATTGACAGTCTTTAAACATCTACCTGGTTAATAATATTATGATATCGATGACTGAATGCCTCATACAATTATTAGATCAAACGAACTTACCTAAGTGACGTTCGATGTTGATTGTATGAGGCATTCAGTCAGAAGATATCAACCCTCCCACTCCACCCAAATGTCCATATAAGTAATAATTTCATTTTTGGTTGCTAGAAGAATCTTTAAACTAATGAAGAACCTAGCGGACGTTGATGGTAACTACCGACCCTCACGAGGATGGCTGAAGGGTCCCGACATTTTCCGACTACCTTGTCTTTCAAAATCTGTGCGCAGGAACCGAATACAGAATACTACCTGGTTAATAATATTATGATATCTTCTGACTGAATGCCTCATACAATCAAGATCGAACGTCAATTAGGTAAGTTCGTTTGATCTAATAATTGTTCCAGTGAAGAAGGAGTCGTTTTGGTGGAAGCCTAATCGACAGCGTGGGCTCTGAAAACAGTGAGGCACCAAACCAGAACAAAAAACCAACAGACTTGTTTACAAAATACCCCAGGGCAACAACACCCTTCCCTTATTCACTGAGTGAGTGATATTCAGCAAAGCTGCTCTTTCAATCAACACTCTTATCAACAATTTCTACTGCAAATTAACCACTGAATTCATGTGTTACAAAAATATTGTAAACTAAAATATAACAAAACAATGACCCGTCGGCCGGTACCTACTTGAATGGAGAAGCTATTGACTTGAAGCTAGATAGTTACCTGAGTGTTAGGACGCCGATCAATCCACAAGACCGTAAACAGCAAACAGGAAAAAATGCACGTATGTACCACGAATACAAACCTGCCATCAGAACCAGACTGATTTGTATGCAAAACGCACACAATTTGACGCAAAAATTAAAAACTGACAACTGACTCAACAGAGAAAGCGAATATAATTCAGGAGACAACAAAAACAAATCAGAAGACGAAGAAGCATCTCGTATCGAGATGACAAATTGAATCGATGCACAAGAAGAAAAAACGAAACCTCTAACCACCACTGTCGGCATGAAGAGCGTTTCTTCGTGGCACCCTCAAGAAAAACCACAACAACAACAACAACAAATTGAATTGAAGGGATCGAATCGATTGTGAAAAAGAACGATTTTGGAGTAGAAATCAGATTTTAGGGACAGGCCCAAAGTGGGCGTGGCGAACATTTTTCTCGACTGAGCATGCGTGGATGGGCCAATTTTCTCAGTTGCCATGGTGAGACTAGGTCCCAGGACCCAGAACCTACATGCCAGTTCCAGAAGCCTGGGTTTCGATTTCGATTGCAGGACATCGATTACTGTCGCTTTATTCCGATAACATGCTTCTATAATATTGAATATCCATAGTATTTCCACTCCATAGCCAGAGAAATCTGGCGAGTCACTGTTGAACGTTGTGAAAAATGCTGGGTACAATGTACGGAGGGAAATTCAAATGCCAACTGAACAATGGAGTTTTTTTTACTCCTACTATTTTTGGGTGCCGGGGCAGTGGCCCAAGTGGCCTTATGGACGCAGGTCCCCTGCTAATCGATATGCCTTCTTAACCAGTGATAATATCGCTGGTATAGGAGGGGGACTCTCGAGGGTCCACCATCACTCTCCTACTATGTCACACACCCCTCTATAATGGACACTTCTGGGTCAGACATGTGTCCACTATATATGGGCACCCCTTTATAGTGGGCACTTATTTTGGGCCTGTAAAAATTGAATTTTGAAAAATTCGCACATATGGCTTTCTGCAAGACTACAACGATTTGGTTGGAAAAGCTCAAAACCTGATTTTCTTAGAAAACGCTGCAAATGATTACCCAACAGTTTATTATTTACCTATAGATGCCCCTTCTGCGTAGATCACTGTTTTCTGTGGTCAATACCTACCCTCGTACTGCTCCCAGGAAAATCGCAAATCGACTACTGGAGCCAGCCGGGTAGTATTACAGTTTCACAAATATGAGGTGGATTCAAAAATTCGATCACTAATAAATATAATCAGGTGATCCCTAGCCATTGATTATAATCAGATGTTCCCTAGCAATGATATCTGGGCCGGATTTATACCATTCCATTCACGATCATTTTGACAAAGCTTTTCGGTGCAAACAAACAGCTGGATGTACAATGCTCCTGGTGATCTCAGAAAATTCTTTAGTACGAGATAAATTTAAAAACGTAAAGAAAAACGATACCCTTCTACTGAAAGTGTTCGAGGTACAGCGTTCTGAAAATGTCAATGCCTATTTCTCACACCTTAGAGATGACACTAACGCCGAGCTTCGAGGACCAACTAGACCCTAAATGGACCTACAAACCTAATTTCATTAATTTTCATTAATTCATTCATTAATTAGGAAAGTCCGAAGTACGGCGGACAGACAGAATTTTTTTTTTAATTCCATTTTCGGATTCTCCATACCTTGAAACGGAAACCATCAAATTTTGATGGGGGTTAAAATTTTATTTTTCAAGCTCGATTCCAAAGGTTCATTATTGAAAATAATAAACCAAAAATTGTACATAGTCGTATAATGGTATTGCATATTATTTACTAACTATTAAATTTATAACTTACGAAATCTAACTCCTCCGAAATGTAACTCCTGCAACTGCGAGAATGTAACATTAAATGGGATAATTTTCTTGAAGAATGAGGGGGCCAACCGTGGCCATCACACAGCACGTTAGGAACAGTCCAAATGAATTCGCTCTGGAAAATACAAGGACAAGACCACTGATATTATTTACGAATTTATTGTGCAGCTGAAGAACATAGTGTGTATAAACTCCATGAGTTGTTTCCATGCCTCCTTTAACCAAATAAAACCACTGACAATTTTCAAAATGAGGTAATCAAAATATTGATAGTTCCACAAGAACAATGATTTGAACTGTTACACCTGTTTTTCAATCATTCAAGATGTCAACTCAACATGAACATAATAACAAATACTTAATTTATTGAAAACTATTGAGTAGGTTCGGCATTCAAGGGGCTATGATGTACTGAGTAGGTAAGTGTTTGGGCATTCAAGATGCCAACACGATCATAAACAAACATGATTTATTTACTGAAAGTACTGAATAGGCCAGGGTCGATGTTTTGCCATCATTAATCCCCTTCAATCATTTGCCATTCGTCAAGGTTGTTTTCGCCAGACTTGGATGTTTCTTGCAATTACGATTGTTCATGTTTTCCGTAACACACGATGGTGTCCTCGGAAACCTCCATGAACTTTTTTCAGATAATATCACTTTAAACTACTACGTTAGATAATGGATGGTCATATGTACTTGTTCTCTACGACAATTTAATGTTGAGCACTACTGGTAAGAATGATCAAGTTTGTTTGTTTCTTCATTCTTAAACATAGATATCACAAAAAACTATAAAAACTAACAAACCTCTACAACTTGTACAACTTACTACTTTGGTAACTAAATTGTTCAAGGACTGAGAGATGTTTTTTTTCTCGAAATCTGTTGAGAAAATACAAATCATCTCTTCCTGTTTCTCAACATCATTGATTTCAAACTTCTGCGCCTCTGTTGTATCGCTTCATACTGACTACATTCTTCATGTTGCTAACGGTAAGGTGGGCTGAAAAGGACTGCAACTGACCCAATCCAGTTGCACACAATCGATCAGTATGTGTAGTCAGGCAGCAGGGTAATTCCAATGAAATGCGAATAAGCCGATTTGAGAAACTTACGAGTTTCACATGACAGCCTATTGTTCAACCAAGTCTGAAATCAAATAGAATTCAATAATTCTATTGACAAAAAATCAATAATTTAAAACAATAGGTACCTACGCAATAATTATACTGAAACTATGTAATATAATGATGTACAAGAACAATGTTGAGTCATGCCGTCTAAGATTACAAAATAAAATGAACCTGAAGAAGAAAATACAATCATGAGAGTTCATTCATAAGAAGGTAGTACTTAGGAGTCTATTTCACACATAATTTTGTTGAGGTATGCACTCACTTTCAAAAAATTGACACCCCCCCCCCCCCCCCCTCTCAAGGAAATCCAATAAACAAATATTCTCTTATCTGGCCCTGTAGTTAGCTTCGCTGATAATAGCACAAGCTAGTGTTACAGGTGTCAACTTGATAAGGTTTTCACAAATTTGTTTAGATGTGAAATTAAGGAAGTTAACGCTCGAAAGATTGTTGTTCATGCCTGCGACTGAGTCAGACTTTAGATTCTACATCAAAACGCTGCAAATCCCTGCACAACGGTTTATTATTTTGTATAGAATACCCTTCTGTTACAGATCACAGCTCTCTGTATAGATAACCCGTCTATATAATATAATATGCACTGCTCTATACATATTATGTGAATCGCAGACAGCGTTGGCCAATAGAATTGCAGAACGCGTAGCCGTGGCCGGCCCTTGTGATTGGAATGGCCTAGGCCAGTCATAATGAATTTATTGAAAAAACAAAAGAAAACGATTGATTGAACCATTTCGGACCATGCCACTGCGCACCATGCCAATTAGACAATTCTAAATGAATTCCAAATGAAAGTCCAATTCAGACTGATGGTATACCAATTTTTACAATTCTAAGTGAATTCCTAAGTGCACTAACAATTACAATCCTAAGTGCAATCTTAGAGGATTACAATTACAATCCTAAGTGAATTAAAGTGCAATTGAAATTGTAATCCAATTGCAATTTCAATATTTTATTAACACAACTTTGCCAATTTTGGCGAATGTGGAGTGTATGTTTATAGGATTAGTATGTCGGGAATGAGGATGGGGATTTTAGGTAGAGTGGTGAGCAGTGGCCAATTGCAATTGAAAAAAATTGTTGATGAGGAGTGAAAACGTTGGCCAATAGAATTGCAGAACCATTTCGAACAATGCCAATGCGCACCATGCCAATTAGACAATTCGAAATGAATTCCAATTCAAATTGATTTGAATTCAAATTAATTTGAATTCAAATTAATGAATTCCAATTCAAATTAATGAATTCCAATTCGAAATCGATTGAATAAATTGATTGATTGATGGAATCGAGCGCTTCCCCGGTGACGAGCGCACAATGCCAATTAGGCAATTCGAAAAAAATTCCAATTCAAATTAAAGTTCAATAGAGTATACCAATATTTACAATTCTAAGTGAATTCCAATTGCAATTGAAAAATTGATTGATTGATTGTTCGATTGATTGAATAAATTGATTGATTGATTGATTGAATCTAGCGCGTCCCTGGTGACGAGAGTGTATACAATTTCATTCACCCTGGTGTCGAAAATGCCTGTCGGTGAAAACTTCGGGGCCTTACTGTGAACGAACGGCTGGACGTACGGTGCTGCGGGTGGTCTTAAACGACTCCCAAGTTCGAGAACTATTTAAAACCGTAAAAAAATTCACGTAAAACAAAGGTATAGGCTTTCTGAAAATTTCAGCCCCTATTTTGAACCCCTTAGAGATGACTGACAGTAACGTCGAGCTTCGAGGACCAACTAGACCCCGAACGGAACCTATAACCCGAATTTCATCAATTTTTATTCATGGTAACTAAGCAAAGTGGCCCGTACGGCGTACGGCGTACGGCGGACAGTCAGAAATATTTTTATTGCAGTTTTGGATTCTACATACCTTGAAACGTAAACCATCAAATTTTGAGGGGGGGTAAGAATTTTTTTTTTCATGCTCGATTCCAATGGTTCATTATTGAAAATAATAAACCAAAATTAGGTAAGATTGTCTCATTTCTCACCTTTTACAAAACAATTTTTTCTAACGAAAACGATGTAATAATATACTATGGTAGGTACTTGGCCACCTTTTCGCCGAAATATCCTGAGGAGAGTTGTGTGATGCCTCGTACCTGGCTTCGGTTTATTATTCTCTGAATACTATGTAGGTACTACTACTCTATAGTACGACTCGGTTCGAAATTTTTTTTTTTTTTTTGGAACACCCACTCAAAATTTTTTCTTTTACGTTTCAAGATGTGCATAATCCAAAAATTCAATGTCCGTCCGCTGTGTCGCCGATATCTAACTTAATTTTCGGTCTAAAAGCATCATCCTTGGGCACACATTCTCCATTTGGGCCGTAGTTGTGTCCCCTGTCTCGGCAGCCCGATCGGAAAACACCCAGCGGTGACGAATGAAACATGGGTGCAAAATTAGGTATTTTTGACGTTTTAGTGATCTTGGGCTTCCGCATTGGGGAGGCATCGTTTTCCATGTTTTTTTCTTTCTTTTTTTAAAGGGTAAGGAGACCAGATATGAAGTTGATTTCTTGACCACTGAGTGAAGGACTGAGGTCCTGTAACGAAGTTTTAACTCTCAAAATGCAACATTTAAGGGTCAAAAAACTTGTGAAAATGGCTGTAATCATCAGAAATTTGTATAAAAATTAAATACAGGTGGTATTATTTAACAGGTGAATCAAGAAAATTTCAATGATCGAAGATAATTTTTCAAAAATGGGAGCCCAATTTTTGGGGCCAAAATTGGTGAAAATCGTCAAAAATAGCTAATTGAATTATTACACACGACAGATAAAGGAACAGCCAGCATCTCAGTAGGTATGTCCAATAGAATAATAAACCCATGTGACAAGAACATAGCAGCGTTTTTTATTATTGCACAGATTATGCAATTTCGAAACTGATAGGGTCATACATAAAAATGAAGTGCATCAAATGGTAGGTACTTTCAAGGCGAAGGAGTCTTGGATGAACGTGAAAACTCAACCTACCTGCTTAAGTACCAGTGTGAAGAAGCCAACAAACTTGGTAACACTTTCACGACCACTTTGTCATGATGTCATGCATGGAGTAAAATATTGACGGGGCCATGTAACCACTTCACTCATCATACAAGAGGGTTGTTCCTAATTTCAATAACGATATTAGATTCGGTGAATTGCGAGAGAACACCACGGTAATGCCGGTCAACTTCCGCCGGTCTAACAACAAACACAAAATTGTTTAGAACTAAGTAAGTACCTACTTTATACTCGAAAATTATACAACTTGGTGCAACATAATCAATGATCAGTGGCCGACTTCAAAGGAAGATGGCTTTCGAGAAGCAACAAGAACAAGCAAAACAACCATAGGAATTAGCGGCTACCGGCAAACCGAACGAGCTCATTCTAGATTCTACTCATTACTCGGGGGATCGCCGTTTTTGAATGATAGCATGATAAGATGATAACACTAATACAGCGAAAGAGCGGAGTGGAAGTTCTCGGCTTCCTCTTTCCATGTCGGACATAGGTAGTGGTCTATGGTGAATGTTGAGGGTCGAGTCTTGATTGGGATAGTGTTGAGGTCTTGCAGGCTTGTTGAATGCGTGGGGATTCTTATTTGAAGTTAAATTAATGTTGAGGGGAAAGGTTGTCGGGTGGGAAGATATGAGGGGAGGGTAAATTGATTCGGGATTTGGTGGTTTGTAATAAGCTTAAATTGTTTTTTACTGTTTTCAATTGATTTAGAAAGTTGCTTGAGGAAGGGTATTTTGATGATTTTGAGTTAAATGTTGTTGTATAGAGCCAGTAACGTTATTATTTTTTGAATTCATTAGGGGCAGGTACAAATGCGAGGCAATTATTCAATATATGGTTCGTATCAGCTACTTCTTATGTATTAGAGCAGACTTGACAGTATCACTAACTTAAATCACTTGCGGCGGAGTAGTGGAAATCCATAGCAAAAAACTACAGGATAAAAATATAAATAGTCTATTTCAACGTAAACTAACAAACTGTAGACCGGTTTCGGTTGTTACACCATCATCAGTACACGATAGATTACAGTTTGTTAGAATACAGTACGTAAACTACAGTTTGTTAGTTTACGTGGACATGTATACTATTTCTGTTTTTATCCTGTAGTTTTTTGCAGACTTGACAGTATGGGGAGTTTACCTTTTTCATAAGGAATTTGAAGGAAGTAGTGTTGTCATGTCCCAGAAATATAAAGCTTCCATAAACCACGATTGGTTGTTGCAGAGGTATGTTCAGCTATTAATTTTGTTGTTTTCTCACTTTTGAGGAATTTAACATGATTGTTAAAAGCAATGTTTTTTGTGTGTGCAAAGCCACACCACCCACTAGTGCTGCTGTGCAGGCAGCAGTCAGCTAACATGTTGGTGATTAGACACTCATGGCTGGGCACCCATCAGAACGCCACACAGGTCTTGGTGGTACTTGATCACTTTACTGGCTGAAAGGCTTGCTGGGTTATGGAACGGGGGATGATCACCAGGTTTGAATTTCTTTAGGTATAATAGAGCTGACTGGGAATCACTAAGTATGAGGGTCAGGATATCTGATGCAGCATGTTCCAGGGCTCTGAAAATGCAGGTCAGTTCAGCATGGAATACGCAGGAGTTTTTGTTTAATCCGAAATCCTAAAGTCCTTTATGAAACTGCAGAAGTGAGCGACGGCTGTGTTTCCATTTGCCATGTTGGAGCTGTCTGTATAGATGCGATGGAGGTATGTGGGGTAGTTGGTGTAAATATGCTCTAAGGTGAGATTTTTACATTCGAGCTCCCTTAGGTTAGTTTTTTGTTTGTTTGTTATGCTTTGATTGAGTAGAGAAGTTTTATTCTTACACTGTTTTCTTCCTCTGTGTATCTGTGCTCATTGAGGATATGTCCGATTGCCTCTCTGTACTTATTCCACCCCTGTACTGCATGGGCATACGACCTGTTGAGGTTTTTCCCTGAGTTATACTCTTGTGTATCAAGGCTTCTTGAATCGTTTTCTTGATGTCCACCATGGTCGTGGGAATGGGAGTGATGGGGCACTCGATCATTCGACGAAGTTGATGCATCTCGAACAGGGCGCGTTGGAACTCCATGTTGGCACTGATGAGGCTTGGTTTGGATCCGCTGGCTTTTAATGCCCTCGAGGTGTGTTGTGGAGGGGGTAAACCGTACTCTGAGGTTGTACCTTCACTGGGGTGTTTGACTTTTTTGCTTAGGTGAAAGGCCTTTCTCTTGAGGGGCTGGGGGTGTAGGCTCTACCCTTCCATGTGGTTCGTTAGGTATGAAATATCCCGCTTTGCATTTGCCAATTGTAATTGTTGAGGGAGATTCATTTTTTAGGATCACTACGGACTTCCCGTCGTTTTCTAATACTGGATATGGTCCTTCATATACCTAATGGTTGTAGTGAAGTCTTCATTGTAGGGATCCTCACATACACGTATTGTGCTTCCATTAGGTTTTTTGGTAAGTAGGCTTTCACTATTGGTTTGAACGGTGTCTGGGGGTTTGCAGGTGTTTTTCTGGTAGGAAAAATGTCACCTGGTAGACGTAATGGGTACCCAAATGTTCTTGATGCGGGTGATGTGTTGTCTGAGGCGATGGCGTTCCTAAGTCCCAGCATAACTATGGGTAAATTAGCAGTGACCCAATTGAGGTTGTTGCATTGTGTTTATAAACTAGCTTTTAAACATCTATGCCAACGCTCGATTTTTCCGTTTGCCTGCGGATGCCAGCTGTTTGTCCGTTTGTGTGTGATTCCAAAGGTCTTACACAGGTTTTCGAACACGCTTGCTTCGAATTGCCTCCCCTGGTCTGTGGTAATGGTGGCAGGGACGCCGTATCTGCTGATCCATGTAGAAACTATAGTTTCGGCAATTTTCGGGGCATCAATGATGCTTAAGGGTGTGCATTCAATCCAATTAATTGGTTTCTCTATCTTTGAAAGTCAAACAAAATTTCTTCCCCTGTGATACTGGTACAGGTCCTAGTGTTTTTTTTATGGGACAGAGTGTTTTCTTAGGATGGCAGAGGAGCAATTTAGACGTGCTTCGTAAAAATGGGGATTGTTAGGATAGGTTAGGCCCGATTGGAATACACCCAGGGGTGTTAAGGGGGAAAAAATTTGTGTAAAAACAGGTTTTTTTTTGTGTGTTTTAGACCTTGTGAGATATCGTTATGCATGTTTTTTAGGGCGAGAAGACCGAGTGTGAAGTTGATTTGACTAAAGAGTGAAGAATTAAGATTGTAACGAAGGTTCAGCTCCAGTATTCATTTTTTATGGGTCAGAAACCTGGGTAATTGTCTGAAATCAATATAAAATTGTATAATAACACTACAAGCAGTATTAACAGGTGAATCAAGACAATTAAATTACATTATCAATGATGAAAGATAATTTGTTAAAATTAAAAAAAAAATAGAAGCCTAATCCGTGTTTTTGAGAAACAATAAATGAACAGCCAACATTTCTGTAGGTAAGTCCAATAAAATAATAAACCCATGTGACAAGGACTTTGCAGCGTTTTTCTCTTTTTACTTCGCTGTGCCTTGTTGACGCAGAACACTACACGACTCAACTGTCTCGTCTCTGCCCAGCTGAAATGTAATCACCTACTCGCCCCATCGGAGTACTCGGCCGAGCTACTGGGTAGGTGTTATTAGGTCTTAAGGCCTAATTACACCTACCGAGTAGCTCGGCCGAGTAGTCCATCGAGTACTCGGCCGAGCTACTTTGATGGGCGAGTAGGTGATTACATTTCAGCTGGGCAGAGACGAGACAGTTGCGTCTTGTAGTCTTCCACGCAATATGGCACAGCGAAGTAAAAAGAGAAAACGCTGCAAAGTCCTTGTCACATGGGTTTATTATTCTACTGGACATACCTACAGAAATGTTGGCTGTTCAATTATTGTTTCTGAAAAACACAAATTAGGCTCCTTTTTTTACAAATTATCTCCCATCATTGATAGTGTAATTTAATTGTGTTGATTCACCTAAATACTACTTGTCGTGTTATTGTACTACTTCATGGTGATTTCATACAGTTATCCAGGTTTTTGACCCATAAAAAAATGAATACTGGGAGCTGAACCTTCGTGCAACCTCAATTCTTCACTTTTTAGTCAAAATCAACTTCATATTCGGTCTTCTCGCCCTAAAAACCATGGATAACAATATTTAACAAGGTGTGAAAAAAAAATTATTCTATTTTTACACCCATCCCCCCCCCCCCCCCCCCCCCATTATACCCTTGGGTGTATTCCGATCGGGCGGCCGAGCTTGGGAGCACAACTAGGACCCAAATGTGTTCCAAAATCGAGACCCAAACTGTGTGCGGAAAAACGACGATTTTACACCAAAATTTAACGTAAATTGGAGGCTGAAACTTCCTTAGAACCTAAACATGGAAAGTTTTTGGAAACAACGGGCCCTAGTGGAGCCTGTGTGTTAAAGAACGAATTTTTTAGACCGAAGATGAAGTAGATATGGATGGCACGGCGGATTTTTTTATGGAATCTACGCACCTTGAAACGTAAAAGAAAACATTTTGAGGGGGTGTCATAAAAAATTTTTGCTGAGCGAATTTATAGGGTATATTCACAGAATAATAAACCAAAAGGGGCGCTCGCCCGCCAAACCTGATTACACTAGCCGAGTGGATGGCCGAGAAGCAAGTGAGCGAATGGATGAGTGGTGGGGGGGGGGGGGGGTCCTTACTCGGCCGAGTAAATAGAACATGGTTCTATTCACTGACTCGCCCAAAATCACTCGCCCGTTACTAGGCCGAGTATACTGTCTGGGCCGATCACACTGCGATTTACTCGGCCGAGTGCACTGTCTCGGCCCAGTACTCGGCAGGTGTAATTGCGGCTTTAGGTCCGTACCAAGGCGAGTAGAGAGAGGAGGTGTGCTCATGCTACCTAGAGGGGGAAGCGTGGCTTCACAGGAGTCCCGTTCAGCTGGCTCATCTCTCTTTCATTTCTCCGGTTTTTGTTGTTTGGGAAGGGTTTTATAAGTAGAAAACGTATTACTTATATTTATTAAGATGCCAAGTTGTAGGTGTGCCGGGGCAGTGTGTAACAATAATTATTTCTTTGAGCAAAACAGACCAGGAATGAAGCTGTCATTCTTCATTTCCTGACTCAGGTTTGTGACTTTTTCGTACTGAAAGGTTGTGTTCATATTGTCTCTTGTGAAGTAGAGTGTTTTATGAGTTCCTACGTGTTGCTGCATGATTCATTGAAATGCAGAAATGCTTTGTAAGGCAGTAATTTTTTGTTTATTAAGGTAGATAGATTCCGGTAAAGGTAGGTAGGTACCCACATCTATTTCTAGTGTTGATACCTACTGACAACCTTACCAACTATACGTTTTTCTTTACTTACTATTGCTGCTTGTTTACTACCTTCCTGTACCACTATTTGGTTTTCTTTATATTATTTCAGAAAGCTTCGGATCAGTGCAGGCAATTTGAATGATTTTCCTCTTCCAATATCCTTAATTTTCTTATTCTTCAAATAAATGCGCCAGTAGAAAACCTATGTAATTGTTTGATTTTAATAAACCTTGTCATGCTATTTAAAGGAGCATTTATAGGTGCCTGTGCAGTGTCAATTCCTTTCCCAAATAATAGGTACCTATATGTTAAATGCTTGCATACCTACTTGAGATTTCAATTTTGGGGGTAGCCAGTCGAAATAGTGGAATGGATCTTGATTTCGTAAATAACTTATTGTTACCTTCAGAAATACTGAAACCAACCAGTTTTACGTTGATTTCTTCACAATTTCATCAAAATTTGCCCATTATTAATGAAAGTATTCGAGCAAAGAATGGCGTTCACAAGCAGGCAGTGGTGAGCTGCTCTAATAATTATACTCTTCTTTTTAGCAAATGGGCAACTTCTGTGCGTAGACATTTTTTTGTTTTTGCTCTCAGAATCGGATTTAGCACCTTCAGAACCACCCCACTGATAATTTTCATCTCAAAACCCCTGTAGCTTGGGCAACAAACTGATAGAAAGAAAACGAAATGACGTCATAAGTGGATGGTTCTGAGGGTTCCCAAAATGAAGATATTGCAATGGGCCCAACATTTTCAGAACATGAATTTTTGAAATATTTTTATAGACAAATCCATTTCAGAACATCCTGAATTCATCCCTAGGTTTTAACAAGAATTTGTTTATATGTATTATATATGATGTCCTGCACACGGATATATAGTATATAAAACACACACACACATATATATAAGTAGTTAGTGTTTTCCGATTCTCGACCACTTAGAGAATGTCAAGCATAAACCAAATTTGATATAAATACATCACCACCACCTACTCGGCAAAAAGGTTCTGCAACCAAATATCCATCCCACACAAATCTCGAAAACGTGAAAACGTGTTCATGTGTCACTCCAGACGATATCTTACATTGGGCACTTGATAAAAATTCCAAATCTCACTGAAATTTTCCTATTGTCAAACAAAAGAATGAGTTTGAAGATGAGGAATTTTCAAAAATTCTAAGGGGGATCAAATTTGAGTTTTTAGGGGTCAAAAACTTGTAAAAACGGCTAACATGGCGAACAGTGAGGAGTACCTATGACTTCTCTTTATATATTTAAATGAAAGTAAGTTCTACTCCAAGAATTTCGAGACCAAGTGCACTCTCCTACGAAGAATAGTTCTTTTTCTATGAGCTTTCAACGTTTCAACGTTTGGACAACGCTTGACGTCACACTTGGCAAGGGGGTCCAGCCCAGACAGGAGGGGTGCAATGATGTCCTTCCTTGTCAAAACTTTGAAAGCTCATAGAAAAAGAAGTATTCATCGTAGGAGAGTGGGGTTGGTCTCAAAATTCTTAGATTGGAACCTACATTCATTTAAAATGACTGAAACTGGTATGGAAGGGTGAGTAAAGACAGAAAAACCATTTATGTTGTTTTTCGTACAGAGTAGGGGCCAAATTTGTACTTTTGGGACCAAAAATTGGTATTAAGGCTAAAATAATTAGTAATTCACCTGATGTTGTGTGGGATGGTGATTCAGAACATAAAGAGGGACTATCACCAGGAAAATATTTTTCTCGTAATGAAACGGGTCATATTTGACTTTTCAGGGTCAGAAATCCGTAAAAATGGCTAAAATAACGAAAAAAATGATGTAGTTTTACAAAAAATGACATGGTTTCTCGCTATTATCATGACGCAATAGCACCAATATTCATTTGAAAATTCGCAATTATAGCCATGCTGCATGACAGGAACTTTATTTATTTTTTTAATTCTTCTTATGAATGTGACTTTAGATAATAAATAATACCTTCTAACAGATGCACCTTATTGTTCTAACGAATGCTGCATATCTTCTAATACACACACACACCCATGTAGAATACCTATTACCTGTATAGGTTCAGGTACCTATATAATATGTAATAGGTATTCTACATGGGTGTGTGTGTGTATTAGAAGAATATGTATGCAGCATTCGTTAGAACAATAATGTCCAGGTTTAGCTTGGTTAACCTGGACATCGCAATCCCATTGGCTATCTGGATAAGCCTATGATATAATATATCGATAGTAGGTATACCAGAAAAGCCATGTAAGTCCGGTTTTTTTCAAAAATTAGGTTTTGAGCTCTTTTGGTGGGTGATAGGCGCTCGCTCCATCTGGTGAAGCCGTTTTTCAGTCAGATGGACAGATTGCTCTCTAGCAGCGGGAGAAAAAACTTGTAAGTCTGGAACCTGGCCCGCTGAAGCAGAAAAGTCCTCTAGGAATCCTAGTCAAAATCAGGAGGTGCTGTATGTGTTTCGTTTCTCCTATGAAATGGTAAGTAATTTCTTTTTTTTTTCAATAGCAGTTGATATTGTTGATGGTTATGCACTACATAAATAATTTGCAGGAAAACGTTTGGAGGAAAGATAAAAAATGAGGAGAATGTGGTGAGTTTTTCCCTGTATTTTCCAGTAAGCTCACCATTTTTAGTTAATGTGGCGAGAAACTGCGAAGTTCACTACTACAAGTTGTATTGTATACAATGAAATTAGAGTAGGTAGGTAATTACTTAAAATCGGCTTGAGGTGTTCTAAAATCTATGCACTACTACTTGACTGTCAGTCGATTTTAAGAAGTAAACCCTTGTTACCACACAGCCCCAAAACTGTAGCTAGGTAACTAATAGTTTTGGACTATGGGTACCACTTGTCTTCATGCCTCTCTAGTGGTCTAGGAGTACCTAAATAATTTGTTGATCAAGAAGAACTGACCGTTATTGCCTATCACGCTAGGATGACTTTTCTAATTATCAAGTGTTCAGAAATTTAGCAATTACCTAATAATTATTACTTTTTCATATCAACATCCTGTCCTTTTTGCTAGTCTTGGACATCCAATTGAGGGGGCGCTAGTGCTGAAAAACGACAATCAAGGCGCTCTTGATTTGTTAGAAAATCCCACACACCATGGTTGAACTAAATACATACATCGATATACGTCAGGCGTTCATCTGAGAAGCTATAGAAGAAAAAATGATAAAGCTGGAATATATACCATCTGAAAGTATGCCAGCGGATTTCTTAACTAAATCGACTCCATGAGTGAAGCATGAAGCGTGTTCTCAAGCACTAGGTCTTCAGACACTCACTTGAGGGGGCGTATTGGGAAATCAAGTTTTGGTCTCCAGTTCAAACACAAACATATGGTTCACCTGTTGTGAACCACTTGTTGCATATGGATTTGGGTTTTTATAAAAATATAATTATTCATTCGTGTCTGTTCCATCAACAGTATTGTTTGTATTAAAACTATAGTTTGATTAATTCACTTGAACACCACTGCAGATAAGCAATACTCGGCAAGAGTCCCAACTACTCTATACTTTTCTATGAGGGTACATGTAGGTAGTCTTTTCTTCAAGGGTCTTTTCTTTATACTTTCGTCTTATTCTGACCGTTCTTTATGTTACTGTTCACAGCAAAGTAGAAGAGCAAAAATTATGTGGCTGCTGAAAGAAAACCTGCTTACTATTATGTTGTTAAGTGAATACTGTAATATATTTTTTACTATGCAACTTCCAAAGCTATTGTTATTAATAAAAATTTTGTTGACGAAAACACTCTACCAACTTCGTGTTCTTCTATTTTTGTGAACTGAAGTCTGAGCGAAAAACCCCTTAAGTCTTGTTCGATTAGAAGTGAAACCTCGTACGTCCTTAAATTCGCTCTCAGAAGGGAAATTTAGTGTTTATACTAGTTAAAAAACCATAAACTTAGGTTCATAACTAGCATGGATGAAAAAAATAAAAATATATATATACTTCGAGGAACAAAAATAGGGGAATGAATCCTATAAAATTTATACTATCGATTACCAAACATATCGATGACCAAACATCGATAATGGTTGACATTGCAATCCCATTGGCTATCCAGATCCGTGCCCCTGAGAGGAGGTGCTGAATGCGGAGTCCATGTTGCCTTCTTCCCCCTCCATGTTACACCACTCTACTCCCCATTCTAATCTCTTTGGCATGAGGGGGCATTTCCTTAGCCCTCAAAATGGCGCCGAAGCTGGTGCCCTGCGCCATCGACATAGGTGAGCGACGCTAGCGCGGCCTAACAATTTGACTGGGTAACTATGTATAGAGATGGCAAAAAAAAAAATCCAAACATCAATATATTGAGATTTTTAAACATCGACAAGCAACCATCGATGGTAGCAAAACATTGGAACTAAGATATATTTGTTTTTGATAAAACATCAATGTTTTTCCATCGATGTTTCTATTTAAGGTTTATTGTTTCAGATCGAAGACAGAATCCACTTCGAGGGTCATTTTCGAAGAAAAATTTGTGTTTTTAATAGAAACATATCGGTTTTTATCAAATCTATTGTTATCATAATCAAGAGATTGAGGAGATTCATTTTTATATGAATTTAAATTTGCATAGGATGCGAATTAGTGGGTGTAGGAAAATTATTAACACTTCTTATAGATAGTTACATGTTAATCTTGTTTTTAAAAAACCGTTATTACTTACTTATAATAACTGAGTAGGTAAACAAAGTAAATGTAGGAGAAAATAACGAAAAAAGAATGTGTTTGTGTGCATATGTTTCCTCCGTGCTCGTTATTGTGTTGAAGAACGAGGGGTAAACCATTATGCATGTGCTTTTCTTATAACAGTTGTTCACAGCTCTCAGCCACGATGGAGCCTGATGAAAACGTGAACGGTCATAACAGAAAACAGGTTCGTTTTGGTATTGCACCAAACTATTGTACCAACATCGATACATACATCGAGGGGGGGGGGGGGGGGGGGTGTTAAGATTCAGTAGGATTTCCAGCATTTTAAATGATATCTGAAATTTAAATAAAAATACAATGTCCACTTTTTCTAAAATATCAGAATTTAAATAATCAACTATATCAGCGGTCTGAAGAATGGATCTGCTAGTGGCAATGATGCGCTTGATGTAGTGCTAGAGTGCTACTCAAATTCCTTAGAAACGAACTATCAAAACCTTTGGCTTTTGATAGTGTGGAACAAGGTTTCTTCCCAAACAAAATCAAAATTTCTATTATTACCTACTCCTCTACATTAGGGCGGTGAAGAAAGTTAGCCTGGTAAGAAAGTAAGACCAATAGCCATTCTCCCCCATTTAGCAAAAGTTTTAGAAAAATGTGTTAAAGCCAGACTGCTCATACATCTAAATAATGAAAAAATTCTTGCCCCTAACCAGGATGGATTTCAGCAATTTAAAAATACGGAACACAATCAATAAACTCGTTAGGGATCTCTATCTATTGCTTGGCAACCATAAAAAATCAATGGTGAGTTTTGTTGATACCAGGGAAGCCTTCGATGTCGTTGACCACAAATTACTGTTGATGAAACGGAATGGGATAAACGATATTTTTCACCAGTTTTTTGTAAGCTATCTGAACCAGAGAAAACAATTTGTAAAATTGAACCACGTTATAAGTAAGACCATGAACGTTGCAAGTGGTGTACCCCAAGGTACAGTACTCGAACCTGTTCTATTCTTGATCTATATCAATGAATATTGTAAATTGAAGTTAGGCGGTTCCATAGTAACATTCATGGATGACACCGTGGTTTGTACCTATTACAGGCGACTCATGGCTGGAGGTTTATTAAAAAGCTGATCGTTTTCTGTCAAAAACACTTCAGTGCTTCAAGTTGAATAAATTTTCCTCAACTTCCTAAAAGCGGTTTATGTACCCTTTTACAACTATAAATCTAGTGCCCCACTCAGTGAATTCGACTTGAAATTTCACACACTTTAATGTAACTCACCACCAGAATTTCACACACCTTCATGTAACTCTTCACCACCATGCTGTGATTGCCCTCTGTACTCGGAGCATCTCAGACTAAATATCTTGGCATTATTTAAGACTCTCAGCTTAGATGGAAACATGTCTGAAAATTATGTCTTCTATAGAACCAGAAGTTTGTTGAAAAACCAACCCTCTACTCATTGTATTTTCATTAGTTCACTCCCAACTTTCTTACGGTATCACAGCATGGGGTGGAGCTTACGACACGTACTTGAGACCACTTGAAATTACTCAAAAAAGATTAATAAAAAGGAACTATGCTATTTAAATCTATCCTATTCCCAACATCCGAACTTTTCTTTGATAGCAAAATTTTCACAATCCGTCAATATACCTCCTACAAGCTCTTAAATTCGTAATAAATAATCACTGTCTGTTCAATAAAAATTCTATTTGTAAAACCAAAAGAAACAACTTTTTTACCATCCCTCAATGTGATACTAAATTACGCATCAGATATATCTCTTTTATTGGGCCCAAAGTATACATAGTACACCACATAACTTTACTTTCCATAGACAGACCTGCCAAACAAAAAACTGCAATAAAATAATTTATCCAAAATTTAAATTCTGACAGCATTAGTAATTTTTTCTCCTAGTCATTTCCAGTCAAAACTGTTGCACCTATTTTCCCTTATTTTACCTTGTTTTACCTATTTTACCTTGTTTCAAGTAAGTACCTCATTCTTTTTTCCCATTTTCCACTGTCTTCTACAACGCTAAGAGCATAAAAAGACCCATTAAAGGGCCATTAAAGCCCATTAAGGCCCATAAGGGGCCGAGGCCCCCCCCCCCCAAGGGGGTGTTAGGGGGGGGGGTTAAGGGCCATTAAGGGGCGTTAAAGGGCCATTTTTCCTAATAATTTTAGAATCAAATCATGATAACCCCCACTCTCTGGCTTAAAGCCTTGTGGGTTCCACTCAAGTGTTCAAATAAAATGCAAATTTTGTTTAATTAAATTCTAATTATGTTCGACATCAGATGACAAATTTTTCATACAACTACCTACCTGTAATATGTAATGTTTATTTCTCTATGTAAATACATTTTATTTGAATGACTACAATTTTTTAAACGTTATTACAATAATGATTATTTGTACATATATCTATTACAATGTTTTTGTAGGGAACAAAACGTATGGCAAACTGGAAACATCGATGTATCGATGACCAAATATCGATGGCATGGAAACATCGACTAAAAACCATCGATGTATCGTGCCATCCCCTATCTATGTATAGCATCCATAATCCCCTACATTGATAAGGAGTCACCCAGCTTGTTTCTGTTATACCCTAATATTAATACTAATCGAGGTATATACTAGTATACCTCGAGTATATATATTAATACTACTCTAGGTATATATTAATACACCTCGATTATTATATTAATACTACTCGAGGAGTTTATAGAATACATAGAACGATAGTTCCTTTACTACACATGAGGGGTTGATAGTATCCACCGAGGGATAGTTCCTTAGGAGTTATTTAGGTAAGAGTTAGTTCAGATGGGGTGGATATTACATAAGGAGTTTATAGTGTCAAGGCAGGACAGTTCAAAGGAATAAGGAATAAGGAGGTTGGTATTGTTCAGGAACTATGTTGGCATCGTATACCTTCGTTTTAGTTCAGTGTCGTGTTCTGTGGTTGGAAACGAAAAGGAACTGGAATGAACATTTTCTCGACGACCCATTTTCGTTAACTCCAAGCAATATAATTTGGAGTTTTTTTTTTTTTTAAATGATTGGAACACCCCAATTTGCGCTGAAAGGGATACTCATCCATATTTACATATTAGGATGATTGGTGTCGCATTTATGCTTATTTGCCTGTGCGCATTTATGCTCAACCAGGCGTTCTATATTAGATCGTCTTCCACGAATAACCTAAGTCCTAAGGAATAACCCAATGGCGCGTGTTCAAGAGGAGTACGTACAATCGGCTAGATCCACCGGGAGATCATTGGACACATTCTCTGCTAGTCCGACCACCTTGAAGTCGTCATTTGTGCTAGTGTCTCAATCTCTTTGTTAGTTTCAAGAATCTTTTGCGCTTTGGTAAATCTTGTTCATTTTTTGACTGTTGTTTCTTAATTTCGTTATTTGTCTTGTTACATATACATAATCATAGTTACTTAGCTACCTAGTCTTACTTTTCAAATTATCTATTATTCCTAAGTGCATAGGTATGTACCTACTGTATATGCAGTTGGTCTTTGCCCGTGTTGAGTAAAATAAATAAACAGTAAAAGATTCATACTCCTTCTTCTTCATACTCCTCTGAAAATATGAAGGGTCTTTAAGGACTTGATGTTACTTACATCAATGTTGTAAATGCAAAAACTAGCTACCACACTTACGAACCTGCTATGGAACAGTAGAAGAAGAAGAAGAAGAAAAATAGTTTATTAAAAAGAAAAACACATCTTCAAAAATAGGTAATTGAAAAGTAACAAAGAATTCAGCATAAACAATGTTACGGCGTGGCTTGTGGCTGTCTGCCGGAGGTTCGGATGTTGCGAAAACCTCTGAAAAAACCAATGGCCTAATTTTATATCGATTCCGCTCTGCATTCCTATGAAATAATTTCTATTATGCTGCATCAGCTAAGAAACAACCAGATAAATTAGACGTAAATGTAGCTTAAACAACTTATACACTAACAACTGCCACCACTTTTACACCAAGCATATATCCTGGAAGAGCAGCTGATCCACAGGCATCCTCAAAATTTAAGAGGTCCACTGGGAAACGTCTGTAGCGTCAGGCCTGCCAGCAAAACTCTGCCAGAATCGTAAAGTCCGGGCCATTGAGAATCTGTACGGCTTCTTCAGTGCTGAGTGTTGGGTGACTAAATAGCCGGAGACGGAACTCTGATAATGTAGGACACACGCACAAAAAATTATGCGTGTCTTCCCGTGCTTGCAGGCTACATAACGAGCATTCTTCCAGTAAGCTTGTCATGAAGTCTTCGCATTCTAGGAGAGAAGCTCAGCCTGCACTTTAAATGCCCATCTCATTACATGCTCTGAGCAGGTACCCTGAAACTCGCTTCCTTGACCTTGGGGTCCAGCTGCCGGTACAGGGTATAGCTCTCCGAGGCAGATGCCAGGTGTTCCTCTTTTCTTCTGTGAAAACCTTCACTATACTCTTCGCATCCTCCTGCAAGACAAAGGCCTCGAACGAAGACAGGTTTTTTTTTTAGCAATTCCATCCTGAAAACTGTTGACTTCCAGCTATCAGCCCAAGAAACCCCTGCTTTGGTCACTTGGAGTGCCAGGATTCTTGGAAGCCTCGAGACTGGCACTGCAGCCATCGTAGCCACACGACAGGTGCTGCTGTATAGTAAAAGTGGATATTGTTTCCAGTTCGGTTTCTAAAAGGAGGAGGTACCCAGGGGCATGCTGGGGAAGATGAAAGACTCTCCTGATGAAGAGCAGAAGCACTCTCTCCACCGTCAAATGCTCCTGGAATCCCCATGCAGGTGATGCATAGCAGAGTATGGCTCTGACAATTGAGTTAAAAATTCGAAGTGTCGCAATTGGACTTCCTTCCTGGGTAAAGGGAGGGTATTTACATCCCTTGATATGTCCTCGGGCTTCTATAAGATAACAGTACAAGAGGGCTCTATTGAAAAAACTGCGTTCATCACGCCAGAAGGCCACTATGAATTTCTGCATATGCCCATGTCTGGAATCGTAGATTAGATAATGAAAAGGATGCTGCTCTGTTGAATGATTCTTCTCAGTTTCCGGAGGTCAACAGCACGAGGCGTGATTCTGTGAAGTATGGTGTGGGTGATTTTCTGGTAATGCATTGTGACTCTACAATGCACAACAGCAAGCTCAGTTATCATTACCTGGGGCCTTATGAGATGACAAAATGCGTAGGAAATGGTGACTCATCAATGTTCATTACTTCGTTATTTCTTCACTTCGGTGTTTGTTACACTTATACTAGGTCGGTTTGACAATTGGTTTTGATGTCTTGTTTACCACAGTTTTGTGATGTGCTTTGGGTTTTATTTACCTGTGTATCTTGAACAAGTCACGCCCCTTGCCTCTTGGCAAGGGGACAGGTGGACTTGAAATTGGTTTGTGGACCGACCTGTGATCCGAAGATTCAGGTTGGAAGCTATATCGCCAGAGACCCTGGGGTATGATAGTTGTGCACTCTGTGAGCTGCAGCCTGAGATCCGAAGATTCAGGATGGAACCTAAGTGGTCAGAGGCCCTCGGGCTTGAATTTGTAATGTGACGTGTGTGGTTGGACCTGAGATCCGAAGATTCAAGTTTGGGAGCTATACCGGTAGAAACCATGGAGTATAGTTGCGACATATGATTTTGTGTGGAACCTGAGATCCTAAGATTCAGGTTAGCCGCTGTGCCACCAGCGACCCTGACGTGAGCTTGCAGTGTGTCACTAGGCCTGAGGTCCGACGATTCAGGCTGGGAAATGGTTATTGGGTTGGGTGTGTGTGCAGCCCTCTGCGGGTGACACGGGGAGCTTGAGCCATTTTCCCTTAGGCCCTGATGTTCAGGAGTAGTTTGCGGGAATGCATTGTGCTGCTTGGTGTACGGCACCTGCTGGTCTTTCATATTTGATGAGAGGACTGGATTCTGGTATGTATTTTGGGTTTTATGGTTGTGATGTGCTTATGATGAGGTGTTGGCTTGATTGACAGTTTGTTGTTCTTGGCTCATGCTTCGAGAACGAGGCATGGATCAGGATTGGCCGAGTTAGTAACTGGTTGGGCATTTGGGATGATAACACGGAATTTTGTGGACCGAATTTAGAAAGTTGGCGGAAGGAACCATCCCCTTCACTCTGAGATGACCGAGGAGAGAGGTGGCACCCTCTTGAGAAGGACAGGGAAGGGGGAATCCCACCCCTTTCCGGTGGCGCGAGACGAGGGATTGGAACAGTGGGGTTTTTCCGTGCGGATGTGAAAAAGGTGAACTCCGTTGGAAATACAAAAAGAGGTTTACGCTCTCTCTCCTTGGCGGTCGAGTTAATTTGGGGAAGTTTTCTAAGATTCCGCTTAAATTTGCTAACTGTAGGCTTACTTCTCTTTGCTCTTATCCATCTGACATTGATATCTGCGAAAAGGTTGTCAAATATCAAAATATCGCTTTCAATTACACGAGTTTCAATAAGCACAAATAGGTAGGTACTTCAAAGATTTTACAAAATTAAGTAATGCAGAATTATTAGTTTTTGACCAGCTATAAACACAGATTCGTTGAGATTTTTCCGATGACTCGCCGTTTTCGTCTATCAATGTTCCATCCGACCAACAGACGTCCTTACATCATTTTCCATTGATGGTACCACCCGATCCAGCAGCTTCTCTTCGACGCACTCAGCCAGCAGTTTGAAAATTGAGGGCGATAAGGTGACTCTAGCGGCTTCAGTCACAGCCACTCTTATGTTTTCGAATCGTGAGCACAGACCGATCCCGTCATCCCAGAAGTAAGCAGCTTTGTCGACCAGCAGCGTTTGAGTTCTCACATCACAAGCCCCATCGAAAGTCTTCTTTTTCTTTCCGAATGCGGAACAGTTTTGATCTTCTTTGACGTACTGAGTAAGGGTAATCCTGATTAACCTCAAAGCCCGTATCACGCAAAACGGGACACTTTTTGATTATGAGCCACTCTTATCGGCCGCATTCCGCAAAACGACCTTCAACACACCCTTCTCGTACCCAGCAAGAGACGGACTGAATCTGTTTCTATAGGATCTTTGGTCTTAAAAACATCCGTCATTTGTTTACCCAGCAACCCCCCCCCCCCCCCCCCCAGGTTTTCATTTTCCCCAAACGTCAGCCCTTTGAGAATTAAATTATTCTTACAGGCGTCCAGTTCGAGCTTTTCAATTCTTTGATATCTTCTAATGCCTGCTCTCTCAAGCTGATTCAGTTCCGTAGAAATCTTGCCAGATCAACACCGAACTGAATAATACTCGTTTTCAAATCAGAAATGTCCTGCATTGCGGATAAATTAGCAATTTTTCAATCCAGCAGTGCTTCTAATTTCTTCATCATCTCTTCACTTGAGCCCATTGTATTAATTCGTTTTTCCCTCCCTGAATTAGCTTCGGGCGAGCTCCTTGGACGTTTTGGTGTTCGTTCTCCACTACGATTGTTTGAGGGTGATCGAGGAGTATTATCACCACTGCCACTACGTGTAAGGAATTTGCTGACATTCGGCTGAGGCATGTATTTAAAAATACGCGCGATAATTCACGCCGATCCTACATTTGATCAGCCAACAGCAAAGGGGTCGAGCTCTCGTCGCTACTCGACTGAAACATGGAACGGCAGAAAAATCGGCAGTGAGCGAGAACGCCTGGCGGGGAGGGATGATTGATCGGTTGGAGAGGGGCAACCAATATTTGATGACAGCTGGGTTTATGGACGGGAGGGCAAACGACAGTTACTAAGTAAGCGATGGATGGGCTTCAGAGATAACACACTCACCCGAGTTGGCGGTTGAAAGGTTGACTGAAACCTGAAATGACAGGCTCGCCTCCTCGCGCAAATCGCTGCAAATTCAGATGCAAAATTGCACAAAGTTCGAAATGAAGGCTCCGACGCGACGATCAGCACGGACCGGAAATCGATCAGACGTAGGTACTAACGGAAAACGTTTGGCAAATTTTCACGCAGAAAATGGTCTACAAACAGGTGAAAAAGAACTGTCAACACAGAGCCAAAACAGAAGTGCTGTCACTTGGATGCCAAGTCCCAACTCACTATGGAAAAGTAGCTGGGTACATCAATAGGTATCAATTTTTTGCCAGAGGTAACTTTTTATTTTGACGAGAATATATTATACTCGTAGAGTTTGAATTTCGAAATGAAGTTATAATTTCAAACAGTTGATTGTAGTTTCATTCAGAATTATAATACAGGTACATAAATGTATTTGTAAACCAGCCACCACTCCAGAAATGTTGCTTGAAAAAGATAAAACCAAGAAAATCTTTGTGTGGCAATATGTTTACACAAAACTGAATTTAAATTTGGATTCTACACCCCAAAGAACATGGGTATAGGGTTTCATGCAGATATTTTGACAATGGAATGCCGCTTTTCGGGGATTGTGGACCACGTGCGCCACCACTTCGACCTAGTGGACGTCCAGCTTTTGATGACTGGACTTTCTCATCTAATTGCGAGGGACCGCTTGGCACAGTGGCTATTTCATAATTTGAAGGAATGCAGAAGTTATGCAGATGCAATGGAATTAATACCCATGTTGAATAAAATGTACAAAATATATTTGAATTTAGTGTGACAGCAGTTTAACTCCTGCTACTGAAGAGATAACTAAAACTAAAAGTTGCTGTAGAGACAACTTTGAAAGCTGGGACCCCCGGCCGCATTGTGTCACCTCTTCCTCCTGAAACATCAAGGATCAGATTATTGAACTGAAAAAATAATCTGTGCCAGGTTTGTAGAGGCCACTGCCTTTACTCATCTCATGGCTCTGAAAAATTTGCCTTTTCTTCTTTTGAATGGAAACAGATTCCATTCTGAGAATTTTGGCACAACCGCACTATCCTACTATAAATAGTTTTTATTCCATGATTTTTAGAATTTTCCTGCACTAGTGACGTCACACTGGGGAAGGGGGCCTCGTCCAGGAGAGACGGGTGCAATGACGTCACTGGTGTGGGAAACTTTGAAAATCTATACATATAATAAAACAGTGTCTGTTTGTTTGTCTCGGCATCAATTGAGAACGGCTGAACGTAGAAAGTTGCGGCTGGTACCATTTGACGCAGAATTTATCTGGGAAGGTTTATGAAAAAACGGCATTTGAATCTGTCCATCCGTTGAAACGCTATGAATGAAATACTACTAAAAAACGTGTTATAATCACTTCTATGAGGACGTTTATGCTTATAATAACTTTGAACGGTTGGACGTAAATCCGATTGTAATTAGATTCTGGATTCAGCTCGACGAGTACATTCAAGTGGTACTTCAATCAGGATGTTAGTGGGAGGGGGGTACAGGTTATGAGAGGGGGGGGGGGGGGGGGAGTCTACAGAAATTTCAAAACTACTTGACCAATTGGAGTGCAACTTTGGGAATTTGTTGTGTGAACATTGAGGAATGTTTCTAACCAGGTAGGGAGGGTTCATAGGATACGGGGGGGGGGGGGGTTAAAGGCAGTTAGGGTTGGCATTGGGGAAGGTTTCTGATCAGTTGAGGAGGGGGGGGATACAGGCATATTAAAATACATGACCGTTGGCTCCATTTATTTAAATCGCAGCAACACGCGTCGGTTCTACCGTTGCGAAGCGCGGGTACACAGCTAGTCATAGAATAAAAACTACTTATCGTAGGAAGATGGGGTTAGTGTCGAAATTCTATGGATGGGATCTACTTCCATTTGAAAAGATAAACTGAAGGCGTGGGTAACAACCTCCATGAACAGCATTGAACTTCCTCATCCCAATAGTAGGCCTAGGTAGGTAGAGTTCTAATGAGTGGTTCCAGAAATGAAGTCAACTCCTCATGAGAAACTACGAAGAAACTTCTGAATAGCGAATAATGAAATCCGTGAAACTTAGGTGTTCTCAAAATAAAGGGTTGGTTATAAACACACTTCAGACATAAAACTTACTGAACTAAGTAGGTACGTAAATAACGTTCAGTATTCGTAATAAGCATTCCCATTCCCTGTAACTTTTGTTTATTGAGTAGGTATCAAAGATAAGTAGCAAGATCAAACAAGAAAACACCAAGGTAGTATAAACATAAATCAAATATAAACGGGACTTTGACCTCTGACAGTTGACAGAAGCGAGCCGTCACTTCGAGATTGTTTGGACAGGTTCATTAGAAGGTGGATGAGGGGGGCGCCTCCCCCTTTACTACCTTTCATGAGTAGTGATCGCAATGTCTGAACAAAAGGTGCCTGTCCTGATATCACTCCTTCTATTTAAAGATTTTGCAAATAAACATCTGAATGAATTGGTAGATGTGGGCAGGCAGCTCGAGAGTGCTGGAAGGGCCGAGTGGGAAGGGACCCCCACCATCCTCCACAAGAGTGGAGGATGGAGGGAGTATAGCCCCCAGGCTATAAAAACTCGCCTCCTGCGCCTTCCAAGGCATTCTACGCTCTCCTTGAGCCGCTGACTTATCTCTCTCTCTCTCTCCTTGCCTCACTCCTCACCTAAAAGATCCCCAGACTGGTATATCCACTGGGGCACCAAAAGATCCTCAGACTGGTATATCCACTGGGACACTAAAATATCCCAGACTGGTATATCCACTGGGCACCTACTAAAATAACCTAGACTGGTAGGTATATCCACTAGGCATGTCCCAAAAGAACCTAAACTGGTATATCCACTAGGCACATCCTAAAATAACCCAGACTGGTATATCCATTGAGCACCTCCCGAAAAGAACCCAGACTGGTATATCCACTGGGCATGTCCTGACCTCACCTTCCCGTCTCATCTCATCAAACCACAACAGTGCCCGTTTCCATTGAGCAAGGAATTATCATATAATTTCTTACCCTTGAAAGAGTCAAACCTTCGGAAATTTTTCAAAGGTTGACCGCCCAGTTCGGGGACCAAACACTCTCTAGGACCCGTGTGTTTGCCTGGCACAAAGAGTTTCAGGAGGGAAGAGAACGAGTAGAGAATGAGGAACACGATCGTCGTCCCCGGAGCAGCATTATGGATGAGAACATTCATGCGGTTCGTGACATTCTTGAAGGTGATCGACGTGTGACTGTCTCCGAAATTGCTGAGCAGGTAGGGATAAGTTATGGGAGCTACCAAACGATCATCACAGAGCACCTAGGATTCCGTAAAGTGTGTGCCAGATGGGTCCCTCGCCTTTTGACTGCAGATCAGAAGTTGAGACGTTTGGACGTTTGGGGTCTGTCAGAGGCTTTTTGCAAGGTTCGAGGAAGAACAGGGAGCATTTTTGGCTAGCATCGTCACCTGCAACGAAACATGGGTCCATCATTACACACCCGAATCGAAGCAAGCCAGTATGGAGTGGCGGAGGAAGGGGGAGACAGCCCAAGTGAAAGCGAAAACTCGACTGTCTGCTGGCAAGGTCCTTGCAGCTGTTTTTTCGACTATCGAGGCGTTTTGCTCATTGATTTTCTGCATGAGCAAAGAACAATCAATGCTGCCTACTATTGTGAGCTGCTGACTCAGGTGAGGGCTGCATATCGCAGCAAAAGACGGAATCAACCAATTCGTGACGTCATCCTCCTCCACGACAATGCAAGGCCCCATACTGCAGCTCTAACTGTTCAAAAATTGGAAGAAATGCATTGGACTCCACTTGATCATCCTCCCTACAACAGCCCTGACCTATCGCCCTGTGACTTTCACTTGTCTGGGCCACTTAAAGAAGCGCTAGGCGGACAACGATTCGAGGATGATGAGGGTGTCAAGGGGTTCGTTCGCAATTGGCTTCAGACAAAACCTTCATCGTTTTTTGATCCTGGGATTAAAAAACTTCCTACTCGCTGGGAAAAATGCGTCACGAAAGCAGGAGACGATGTAGAAAAGTGACATATATACCTGGTTTTTATTTCCTAACGAATAAAATTAAAAAAAAAAGTCCCATTTATATTTGATCCACCCTCGTATTGCCGAGTCTACCAGGGTAGTGAAAGCTTTGTGTTCCCTTGTGGGGGGGGGGGGGGGGGGTCTGGTAACTAGAATCAAAATTTCCGTTTTAGAGCTTTCTGAACAAATTTGGTTCTACTCGGTGTTTGTGTGTCCGCAAATCTTTGCCTCACGCACAAGTAGAGTAGAGAGGGGCGGTGGGTGTGCCCACACTATCTGGAGGGGGAAGCGTGACGTCATAGGGGTCCAGGCCCAGCTGGCTCTTATTGTCTCGTACTTGGCTTTCGTTTTCTCCGTTTTTTGTAGTTGTCAGACGGGTTTTATACGTGGAAAACGCATTCTCCGCACCTACTCAAGATCCAAGTTGTAGGAGTGCTGTGGCAGTGTGTAACAATAATTTCTTTGGGCGAGAACAGCCGAAACGTAGCTTTCATTCTTCACATTTCCAGACTATAACAAGTTTACTTTTTCGTCCTATCCCTTGTGTGTGTAGTAGTGCTTTATGAATACCTGCACATATTGGCATGATTCACTGAAGTGCAGTAATGCAATAATTTGCTGTTTGTATACCTGTTGTTGGCAGAATTTTTGTATAATTTGTTGGCAGATTCCGGTAGAGGTACGTCCAACAAGTGCTGATATACTAACAACCTAACCAACTGTATATTTTCCTTTACGTACTGCTACTGCTGGTCTACTACTCGCTTTACTACTACTTGCTTTTCTCTACTATTACTTACTTCAGAAAGCTTTGGATCAGTGCATGCAATTGTAATGATTTTCCTCTTCCAACATCCTTCACTTTCTTATTCTTCCAATAAATGAGCCAGTACAAAACCTACAAACCTACGTAATTGTTTATGATTTTCATAAACTTTGTTATGCTATTTAAATGAGCACTGATACGTAGGTATGTGGTTGTCAATGCCTTTCCTGAATAATAGGTACCTATGTACCTATATGTTAATTGCTTGCGTACCCACTTGAGATTTCAATTTCGGGATGGCCGGTAGAAGTAATGGAATGGATCTTATTTCTTAAATAAGTTATAGGTAAGAACCTTGATAAATACTAAAACTGAACAGTTTTACGTGGATTCATTCATAATTTCATCAGAATTCGCCCGTTAATAATACCAAATATTCGAGCGAATAGTAGCGTTCATAAGCAGCAGCAGTGATCTGCTCTAATATATTCTCCTTTTTTAATTCTTCTTATGGATGCGACTGTAGAAAATAAGTAATAGGTACCTCCTAATATTATGCACCTTATTGTTCTAATAATTGCACCTGAATGCTCCATATTGTTATGAATCAGGTGTTAGAAAATGTTTGGGGGTTGTTAGCGAGGAAATTCGTGGGCAAGACTGGTTTTGGGTGCGTGTAAAAAAAAACTAAGTTCGGTGACTATTTTTCTAGGACTATTTCTGTTTCCGAATAAATCTGTGTTATTCGTCCGACGTCCATTCTTAACAATTGGTGTCAGAAGTGTCTTGTCGCGGGACCCTCTGCCGGAATGGACGACCACGATTCTGTCCCTGCCCGTGTTCGTCAACGCGCGGGGGCAAGGGATGGACAGGACCCTGGGGAGAGAAGGGACGAAGATGGCATGGGAGGCCAGCCACCCATTGAACAAACAACTGCTGTAGAATCAGAAAATCAGGACTCAAATCTATCGGCGACGCAATCACATCAAGGAACGCTTGTAGCATTGGAGATGGTAACGCAGCAGCTGGCAATGCTAACGGGGGCATTCCAGCAGTTCTTGAATCAACAGACAGTAACGGTAAATGCGGAGAATCACTCGTCTCTACACCCCGAAAGCGGGTACGTCTTTCCGCGAGGGGAACAAGTTCTGAGCAACAGGGAATTAGCCAAACCATCAACGTTTGATGGCTCCACTCCATGGGATGACTACTGGGTGCAATTTCAGGTAATTGCAGAGGCAAATAGATGGAGCGTAGTTACTACAGCAGTCAAACTAATGGCAGCCCTCCGTGGGGTTGCCCTGGCAGCCGTGTGCAACATCCCTACTGGCTCACGAAACTTGACTACAATGGTGGACTGCCTGAATCAACGTTTTGGTGCACAGGGCCAGGCGCGTCTATTCTTCGCCCATCTGCGGCAGAGAGTGCAAGGGCCTCGAGAGGATGTTGCCTCTTTCGCAGCAGATGTCGAAAGTTTGGCTCGTCGTGCAGTATCTGGGGAGGAGGCACGAGAAACTATTGCCATGGAGCAGTTTTTGAACGGGTTGAGACACCAACGCGTTCGGGAAATGGTCATTGGCAGCGACCCATCAACATTGAGGGCTGCGGTGACTCGGGCACTCCAAATAGAAGCTGGATTAGCGCCTACTTTAATGAATCTTCGAGCAGTGGATGGACCCCAGGCCTCCGACAGGAACATGGTTGAGCAACAGGCAGCACAAAAGGGCCTTGGAGAACATGAGGATGATGCTTATATACGCAGGATTGTGAAGGAATGCCTTAATAGGGAACAAAAAGGGTCTTGGGAAGATAGTAGGCGTTCCAAACGCGAGGCAGAATGTTGGAAATGTGGCCGACGTGGACATTTCCGTAGGGAATGTAAAGAGTTGGAGAAGACGGAAAACTGAACACCACCAGCCTACAGGCCCAGAGGCTGGGTGGTGAACCAGGGTCTTCAAAAATCCAGGAGACTGGGCCTATTTTTCCTACCTTTCGAACATCCATTATGATGGAGGGGTGTGTGGACAGGCTGCCATGCCGAATGATCTCAGATACAGGTGCTACCACCACTATTGTCAACCCATCCGTTGTGGGAGAGAACAAAATTCAGAACAAAGGCCGGGTGAATGGTAATCTGTGTACCATAAGTGGTGAAACGATACCTGTGCAGGGTTGGGTGAATGTCCAGTTGGATTTGGGTGATGAGAGACCTAGACAGCATGAGTGCGTTGTAGCGGACATCCAAGAACAGTGTGTGATTGGCATGGACTTTTTACAGTCATACCACTGTGTAATAGATGTGGGAAACCAAATTTTGCATGTAGGGAACTCGCGAATCAACTTTGGTCCTGGAGGAGGTGTAAGAACTCCCCCAGCCGCATATAAAACTGACAGAATGTTACCGGAGCATCTGAGGGAATTGTATGCTCGGTCTATAGACACCATCAAGGGGCAGGAAGGACAGCAGGCGTTCTGTAGCCTGCTTTGCCAAAATGCAGATGTGTTTGCTTCCAGCAAGAAAGAACTGGGAGAGTGTACTTTGGGTAAGCACTCTATTGATGTGCAGGGCCACCCTCCCATCAAGCAGCAACCTAGGAGGGTCAGCCCAGCCCAGCAGGAGACTGTCACAAGTTTGGTCAAGGAAATGCTTGAGGCAAAGGTAATTGAGGAATCTGCCAGCCCATGGGCAAGTCCAGTCGTCATGGTTAAGAAAAAGGATGGCACTTGGCGATTTTGTATTGATTACCGCAAGTTGAATGCTGTCACAGTCAAGGACTCACATCCACTCCCACATATCGACGAGACTCTCAGGTCGCTAGAGGGGAGTCAATGGTTCACAACGCTGGACCTCCAGAGTGGCTATTGGCAGATACCGTTAGATCCTGAGGCCAAGGAAAAAACGGCGTTTTGCACCCGGTATGGCCTCTGGCAATTCCGAGTAATGCCCTTTGGGCTTTGCAACGCCCCAAGTACATTTCAGAGATTGATGCGACAGCTTTTGCAACCCCTGTTGAACCGAGGTGTCTTAGAAGTCTACCTAGACGATATTTTGGTGCACACGTCAACTTTTGAGGAGCATCTGAAATGCCTGACTGAAGTCTTTGCATTGTTACGAAGAGGAGGGTTGAAGCTCAATGTCAAAAAGTGCGAGTTTTTGAGGCAAACAGCTACATACCTGGGCCACTTGATCACAAGGGAGGGTATTTGCACCGATCCCAAGAAGATTCAGGCAATTGTGGAGTGGCCACGCCCTACCACGACGAAGGAGTTGCGCTCGTTCATTGGTCTTTGCTCCTATTACAGAGTTTTTGTTCCAAGTCTTGCAAGTGTGATGAAGCCGTTGTACCAGGCCATAAATGAGTCCACCCAAGGGGTCAAATGGACAGAGCCCGGTGAAAAGGCTTTTGAGGAAATGAAGCGTCTGCTTCAGCAGGCCCCCGTTTTGGGTCATGTGCTGCCTGGTTGTCCATTCATCATAGACGCCGATGCGAGTGATGTGGCAGTTGGTGCAGTCCTGTCCCAGCTGCAAGAAGGCAAGGAACGGGTCATAGCTTATTACAGTCGATGCCTGTCCCGCCCTGAACGTAATTACTGCGTGACTCGAAAGGAGCTGTTGAGTGTAGTGGCATCAGTAAAGGCTTTCGCACCTTACGGTTTGGACAATGGAAAAGACCTAGTAGTTCGTACTGATCATTCTTCATTGAAGTGGTTGACGAATTTCAAGGCGGTGGATGGGCAGTTGGCAAGGTGGCTCGAGCAACTCGCACCATATAACCTGGACATCCAATATAGAAAGGGAGCCCTACACGGGAATGCAGATGCCCTGTCCAGACGGCCATGCGAGAGAACAAGGTGCAAGTACTGCGAGAAACGTGTAGAGGAGGTTTATGGTGTTGCAATAAATCGAGAGGAGTCAATGCGGTCACTGGAGCAGGAACAGGCGGCAGATCCGGACCTCCTCATTGTCCGTAATTGGGTTGACAAGCGACAACGACCAGAGTGGGCTGAAGTATCAATGCTCAGTGCTGATATCAAGGCCTACTGGGCTATGTTTGATTCCTTGATACTGCAGCATGGGTGTTTATATCGGCGTTGGGAGAGTAGCAATGGACGAGAGACGAACTTGCAAGTTGTGGTACCGGGGAAATTGAGAAAAGAAATATTTGATAAAGTCCACACACCGGTTCACTTTGGCGAGAAACGAACAGGCTCCCAGCTACGTAAGCGGTTTTACTGGATTGGAATCCATAGGGATGTGAGAGATTGGTGTCGCCAATGTACTACTTGCGGAAAACGAAGAGGAGGGCAACGATCTGGTAAGGCACCGTTGCAACTGTGTGGAAGTGGTGTACCTTTTCAGCGGATCGCGATAGACGTTTTTGGACCCCTACCGACGACAGAACGTGGGAATCGGTTTGTGTTAACCATGGTGGATTTCTTCACTAAATGGCCAGAGGCCATACCGATCCCGGATCAACGGGCCGAGACCGTAGCCTCCGCTATGATTGAACATGTCATTTCTCGTTTTGGGATCCCGGGGGAAGTCCATTCAGACCGAGGCACTAATTTTGAATCGGAGCTGTTCCAGTGTCTAATGGACCAGCTTGGCATTCGGAAGACAAGAAGTACTCCCCTTCATCCACAAAGCGAAGGACAAGTGGAGAGACTGCATAGAACTCTATATGACTGGTTGGCAAAAATGATACAGGAACACCAGGGGGATTGGGATTTGCAGTTGCCCATTGCCCTGTTGGCTTATGGAGCATCAGAGCACGCATCTACAGGGTATTCGCCAGCTTTCCTAGTCTATGGAAGGGAATTAATGTTGCCAGCTCATCTACTTTTTGGGAAGCCTCCCAACGATGAGCGCCTGCCACAGTATGTCGCCGACCTTCGGGAAAGAATCTCCGAAGCCCATGTCAAGTCCAGGGATCGACTGATCATACGCGCTGAAGACATGAAACGGAGGTATGACGTCGGCTCAAGGCGACCACGGTTCCAGGAGGGAGATCGCGTCTGGCTCCATAATCCCCGTAGGATCAAAGGACGGAACCCCAAGCTGCAATGTCCGTGGGAGGGCCCTTATGAGGAAGTAAAGCGCCTGAACGATGTCGTTTTCCGAATACGGAGTCTGAAGGGGCGACTGAAGGTCGTCCATGCTGACAGGCTCACCATGTACTGTGGCCCTTAAAAGAAGAGGTGGTGAAAGTGTTATGAATCAGGTGTTAGAAAATGTTTGGGGGTTGTTAGCGAGGAAATTCGTGGGCAAGACTGGTTTTGGGTGCGTGTAAAAAAAACTGTAAGTTCGGTGACTATTTTTCTAGGACTATTTCTGTTTCCGAATAAATCTGTGTTATTCGTCCGACGTCCATTCTTAACAATATAGGTACTACTCAAATATTTCAATAACTTACCTTGTTAACAAGGAAATTGTACCTACAACGTCTTTTACTTTTACGTTTTTGTATGTATGGCCAGCTGATAATTTACTGCTTTATTTTATTTTTTATTAGTACAATATTACTATCTTTCATTATATTTTAGTACTGGGCAATCGCCCGTAATCAACGAGTGAACGTTAGTGAAGCAGCAATACTTACCAAAGGGTGAAAGTTAAAACATCCAGCTAGAGGACGTCTTGGCAGAGAGTTCAAATTGAGCTTATTACAGGAGGGAGTGCTCTTGTTATCATGTGGATTGTCGTATTCTATTTTCTCCATCCGATTGCTGACCTCCCTGAAGCAGCTTTGATGGAGAGCATTTACCACTATGAGCAGCAAATTGGTATGAGGTAGCCTCTTCACATAGAAAGGTCTGAAAGTGGGAACAAATTATTAGTGTTTTTCATGGTCGTAGTGACAGGATTTCAACCAGTTGGCTTCATCCGCATTGTCGAATAGAGTGAAAATGAAATTAGTTGTAGGGTGAGCCGGAGCGAACGTTTGCAAAGGTTCTTATTAGTCTTTAAAAATTGACTAAGAGTTCCCCCTAAAATCCATCATCAAGGCCACTCACCTACCACTCATTAGTCGTCTTGTGAAACACCCTTGGTTACAGAATGAGAACACGTTCAATTAATAAGGTAAGTCTACATTTTTCGTAAATTTTAATGTAGGTTACTACCAAATGTTCCGTAGGTAACTGAAGCTAAATAATTGACTATTGGCCTGGATAAGCAAAAACTAGAAAGTAATAATTGGGTATTCAGCGGTGTATGTAGTCATCAGGTGGTTATTTGTTTCAGAGATCAGAAGATGAAACGGAATCACAAAACAGTGGTTCATTCCAAAATGAAACAAGAATTCGCTCTTTCCAATGTTAATTCGCTCTTTCTAATAGTCAACCGACTATTGCTATCCTTGATGCAGGTATTCTGTGATGTCCGAACACTTGGCGATTCTTGCACTTTAGTGTTTATTTACACGGTTCTTGCAAATATATACCTCATTTTAATTTCTTGAAGTTCTTCTGTGAAAATGGTCTTGTGATTCTTCATTGAAATATCAACGTTTTTGGCGTTTTGTCAGGGCACTCTTGGAAGGTCCAAAGGGAAAAAGACTACGGTACAATTGTTTGCCGCACACTTAGCAAAGGTTCGCTAAATTTGTTTTCTCGAAAAATCACAGACTAATTATTAAGACTCTATATTTTCAGGTTGGACAGAGGAGTTATTGAACTGCAACACAAGCCACTTTACAAGACAATTTCATGTTCTAGGTCCGTAAAAATGTAAATGCTTTTTCCATAGGTAGGCGCTCACCTGGAACAGTTGACGGGAACTTCCGAGCTGTACCCCTCTTTGCTAAGATGTTGCAACATGTACAGTTTACCTCTCTTGTCACATGCTTCTATGTGAACTTTCACCGTAGGTTTGGGTTTATTTAGGAAATACACGTAGATAGGTTTCTCCGATGAAGTCTCCGGGATTTCAGACATTTCCCCATACCAAGCTGTTGGAAACATGAAATATTCCTAGAATTTGCTTTTAAAGGAAGAAATAATAAAAAATATAGTAGGTACTTGAACTAAACGAACAGCAGTACTCACTACTGAGCCTCTATGCCTCGCTAATATAATAGATACTGATGGCTTGAAATGTCGAAAGGGCCTCAGTAGGGAGGAACTCACCTTCATCATCATCAGCAAATACGTTCAGGTAGTAACTGGCATTTATCAGGTTCCATAGTATTTGGCCAATCAACCATTGAACGGTACTTACAACAAAGTGAACGGGCTGCAAAATATTGAGTTGATAAAAATGATACATGTTAACGTTGGCCTGAAGAACAAAGTTCAGAAGAAAGTTGGCCTGACAAGAACTGGTAGGACGTAAGGAGGGGCTTTGGTACCCATCTTCAGGAAGACCTACTGTGCGGCGATAAGGGTAAAAAATACGTACTCCATTCTTATCGGAAGTTATGCGTTGATTCTGGATATACCTACCCCATGTTTCTATAGATAAAATAGCCATTTAGCTTTCCTCAAAAAATAGTAGAAATATACAGTTTGCTCCAACGTTCGTGCCGACCAAAATGATTTCTGTTTAAAAGTTGAAGAATCAAATGAGACCAACTCGAGCTATGTAGGAAGCAATGTGCGGGTATGTACGTCGGGAATCCATGGAATATACGGCTTGGCCAGGCCTCAAATAATAAACAATTGTATGTCAATCATTTTAACTAGCTATATTGGTATCATTTACGTTTAAAACCATTGGAAAGACACTATCTCTTGAATTCGTAGCAGTTGAGGAACGGACAGAGTTCTGGGTGTTGATCAGAAGTTCAAAACTTCAAGCCCTAGGACAGCCTGCCAGTTAAAGATCGACGAATGTGTGGCTCATTTTGGTTTACAGGATCTGGTCCAGGAAGGGTTTCATTCCAAAAATCAGATCAAAAATCGGTGACCCTAGCGGCCAGGGCTTCGGAAACCGTTACCCCCACAGGTGCTGCCATCTGTTGTAAAAATTTCTCACCAAAAACGGGATGATTGACCTTAAAATCTTATTTTTCTTCAGGAGCTTCTTTTGATGAATGGGAATCGAACCTCAAAACCGCCCGTATTATTATTTGTACATATGCCAAATATTATTATTGTACATATGTACATGCCAAATAGTACTGTTGTACATACACGTACATTCCAAATATTATTATTGCATGTATTTATGTAAATATTATGTTTACATATGTCAAAGTCTTGTGGACTACATACGTAATTGTAGAAGTGGTATCAGACTGGGTGGTTGGACTTTTTCAGGGCAATTACAATACGGGTTGGGTAAGGAAAGTAAAAATCAAATAGATACTTGCCGTGAATAGAAGCCGAATCGCACTACTCGAGACTGGAGTTTCCCACGAGCAGATCCCTTGGTAGTCTTTAATCAGCACTGATCTGAAGATGTTCTTAGTTATCATAGCATCCATAACAGCCCCTTCCACGTCCCCAAAGAATCGCCCTGTATCGTTTTTCTCCTCAGAAATGAGGACGTAGCCATTCCCATCAATAACGTAACAGTCGAGTTCATCAGACTCACATGATAGCGAACATTCGTGGCACTGCGAAAAAAATACCTCCGTATTAAACACTAATTAATTAAAAACCAATACCTATGTATTAAGCTGGAGAGTGAGAAACGAGAACACCTAGGTAAACCTTAGTGATCAAATTAAGGAAGTTGTGGCTACTAGATAGGTCATAGGCCTACCGTCAAAGGCATTGAACTTCTCTTGTAAGAAAACTCCATCGTTCAAAAATCCTCCCAATACCATAAAACCTAGAATTTTTCAGAATTTGTAAAAATCGGCCGATTGTAATGGGTAAAAAACATGTTCATAGGCGGTATGGGCGATTGTTATCAATCAAAATCCTATTTAGGGGCGGTCCTGTTAATTATAACTAGGCACTTACCCTATAATGTATAGATAGAAGACTGAATCAGTCAACAAGCGAGCAAAAATGTTTCAAACAGGCATTCTATATTTTTGGCTTACTAGAATATGAAATTCAAGTCAACATTTGAAAGAAGTAGGCATAGGCAGTTAGTTAGTTTATTTTGAAGTTGGGACTTAATGTTTTATATTGTACTCACAAACTAAAGAATCGGACAAGAAAAAAATAAATAAAGAAATGACTGCATGGTCATGCAGTCATGCAGCATGACCATAAATACCTTCTAGCTAATTTTGACTTTGGAATTTAACCTACTTTTATGAGAAAATGGTTGCTACCACTAAAACTTAGTTCTCAATTCTCGATCCACCATTTATACCAGGTTTGGAGAATTTAAATTTGTTTGGGGTGAATTCATAAACCTGAAAATGAGGTGCTTTGGCGAATTGGTTGCCCAATCGTCTACTTTTTATTCAAAAATAAATTCAAATTCGAAGTCCCCCCCCCCCCCCCCAATATGATTTTCTTCTCATCTTCTCCCGGAATTGGATAGGCGAGGCACAGATAGCATCAGTTCGTGTTGTCATTCTCGAGCCCGCTTTCATTTAGCAAGTAGGTACCAAATAAACAATTTTGATTATAATTTTGAAACATTAACTTTTTTAAATACGGATTCCCTATTCTGTCCCAAGGTCCAGACACCTGTCCCAAGGTACCAACACTGGTGTCTCAAGGTGCATGCCATGTCTGTACCTTGGGACAAAAAAGCTATTCGAATAATCTATTTTTGGCTACCTACTTAGAGCGATTAGAAAAATCTGAAACATTTCATGAAGCGTTATAATTAGATTTTGAAAGATGCTACGTTGCTAGATTTTTAAAATTTAGTTTTAGGTACCTAATTCAAAATTTAATTACGAAAAATTTGTCCCAAGGTAACAGGACTTTCCCCCGATGCTGGATCACCATAACTCCACAATTTGTCATCCGTTTTCAACAGTTCCACTATTTTTGTCGTCAGATTTTCTGATTTCTGAAAGGAATATAAAATAAAATGGTAGGTACCAACCTAAATATTTCGGTATCAAGAAGGAAACTCTCTGACTACACATAAACTGTGCATGGAATAATGAATTGAAAAATAAGGAGCCCTTTGAAATAAGGGGTGGTAGGTACCACCCACAGGTGGTAGGTACCCACACAACATTCATCTGTAAGCTTCCGAGATACGTAACTGACAGGAACAAAAAAAAACCCCCACTAAAATCCGTCCAACCGTTAAAGCGTGAACGCGTCAGAATTACTCAATTATAGTACCTACAGATTCTGGTGTAAAATGAATCCTATGTATTCTTGACCTTTTCTAGTCATCAAAATTTGGTTGAAATCATACGTTTGGTTTTGAAGTGATGTCACGAAAGCGCTTGTAGAGGGCAGAGTGAGATATTTGAAAGCCGACAACGGAGCCAGGAGCTTCGTGACCACCGTCCCGAGGGAAGATGGCGTAGCTGGCTGTCACTTTCAAGTCTTCCATTGGTCCTGAAATTCGTGAATTCCCAGTAAATTGGAAATCAGATGATTGAGATGACTATGGCTGACTGAAGCACAGTGGTTTGGTACCTAGTGAACTTTGAAGAACTGGGGAATTTAGGTAGGTACCTCAACGCACAGGGAAACGATACGAACCATAGCCTGAATCGTACGGAACTGAAAATACGAACGCCTCAGAGTCCAAGTGGTGATGGAGCACTGCACTTCGGTACCAGACTTCATCGAGAGCCTTTTTGTTCAGGTCACCCCAAGATCTAGAAAACGCAAAGACAAAATTCAGAAATCGTCGAAAGAAAGTAAGAAAATTCCAAAGTGATCAAGTTAGGTACATCGGCTCCTACCTAATAAAAACTGGGGTTTGAAGTTTCAACAAAAAAATTTGAGCTGGTTACATGGATCTCGATTGAATCGAATTATTGTTCATTTGAAAAAATTGAGAGGGAAGTGTACAATTTTCTCATATGTCCACAGCTACTTTTGCGGACATATACTGTCTAGTAAGATTTCACATAAAACAACCATTTTAATAAAAACTGAATTGAGTATCTAAATTAATGTGAAAGTAGTAGCCATGCAGTATCACGTGATGAGCGAATTTTAGATGCACCTACGTAACCAACCCAGGAAGGGAGACTATCCTACCTGTAGGGGAGCATTGCATTTTTTTCTTTTTCATTTTCGAGACTCAAACACCAATATTTGAACAACGTTTTGCTCGCCAAAATTGTTGTTATTAAACTGACTGTTTATTGCATAAATTTACCCGGTAACTGCTATTTACTACGTACCTTCCTATAAAGTTTCTAGGTTGCTAAGTATTTTAGGAGGTTTGATGAACTTTTCTTCCTAACTGTAGCATTTTTGCGTTCTGGCCTACCTGGTAAAAACTGAATTTCTGATATTTTTCTGCGAGCAAACATATTTGGTCTGTAACTGTAACCTAGCTTATTTTGGTTCTCTTGGAATCCCTTTCCTTTTTAATAATTTAATGATAATTTCACAATTTTTAGCGTTGACTGAGTCATACAAACTCAGTTTGACCCATTATATTTCTTTACATGTTCTAGTGTAGATACCTACCAAGATTTTTGTGATATTTTTCGGTGCCTAGTACTACATGATATATTATTTTAACTTCATTCAAGATTACTCCAACCAACATATTTTTTAATTTGAATTTTTTATTCCATTACCTACCCATAACATCTAAATGATTTTGGGTTGGTACGATATGAGGGCCTATAATAGAGCTAAGTGCAAATAGATTCTTCTTATTCGCCAATGTACTTGAATTCGGGATTTTTTTTACTGCGCTCAGATATCGTCACTATGGAGACAGATATTACATCCAAACAAAGAAATATAAAAAAAGATCAAGTTGAGTTATAGGAATTCAACCTTGGACAATTTTGTATCTAGTATGCTACTGAACAGATGGATTGGAATATACAAATTTCTAAAACAGTAAGTACCTAATTTGCTCACTTGTCATTTTCTGGCTGATCAGGAATAAGTTGCCATCTCGTGAGACCGCTTTGAGTTGCCACAAATCGCAATGATGCGTTGAACCTCGTCACAAGTTCCTCTCTGCAAGGGGAAATGTAGGTGAAATTCTTCGTACGTAATTAAAATTCTTGCACCACCCCCGCCAGTCTTCACGCCCATTTTACTTGCCAAAAAATTTGAACACGTTTTGCGTCCGTCCTCACAAGAGATGACTGAATAAAGAACCCTTCTGTACACAGTTTTATGCGGAGCCTTGTTGGCGCTCAAAGTCGTAGCTAGAGAGCCTAGGACTTGGTTGTGAATTCATTTGCGTATTTGGTGAAAGTCTTGAGGATTCGAGGATTAAAAGTTAGACAGATGGCTCATGAGTACCTATCTAGATATCTAGATATCTAGAGTAAATATCTAGATATCAAACCATGATCAACCTGCACATTTCTGATCCCATTTAGATTGCCCATTCATTGAGATTATGTCAGTAACAAAACGTTTTACTGTTACACATCGATCGAAAGACACCTCCCTCTAGAACGTCCCTGTAACAAGTTTCGAATCGATCTGGTAGTACAAATGGTTTGTTTCGAAACGGTAAAAATGATTCAAATCGCCAGCAATTGATATAAATGCACCAAGGTGTTTTATAGTGGTTTTTTGTAGGTAGAAAAAGACTGGGTAGATACCTACTACAATAATCTAAAATATTCTCAACAGAATTAGATACCAAAAATATGTAACATGATTTTTGGCGGGTCTAAAATGACTACTTTTTGCTGGTAAAGTAAATTGCTGAAAATCGCCAAAAATCGCTATTAAATCACCAAAAATGTTATGGAATGGTACCTGAAAAAATCATCCTTATGGTCATGCTACATAACTGGAACTTAATTATTAACAGTGTGATTAAAAAAAAAGAAATTCATTTTATTTTTTGAATCTCAATTGTTCAATACCTCCTTGGCCACAGTTCTTTTTTTTCTTTCGAAATCTTGAAAAATATTTCGACATGTTGACTTGTCAGGGTAGCGCTGTTTTGGCCGATTTCTATAAAAAATTGATCCAGGGCGTGGTGTGCTAATGACTTCAGAAAAAAAAGTTGCAAATCCCTACACAACGGTTTATTATTTTGTATAGAGCACCTTTCTGTTACTGATCACATTTCTCTGTATAGGTAACCCTCGTATACAGATCACCGACCCTCCGTAGCTTAGTGCCTAACCCCCGTTGCTACAATAATTCTGTGAATGACAAACAGTAGCTAAAATGGCAAAAAGAAATACAAATGAAGTTCTGAAGTGAAATTATTGGTGTGGTGTGTGGTGTTGGTGTGGTGTGGTGTGGTGTGGTGTGTGGTGTGCGGTCCAGGTGGGGTTTCGTTCTCGGGAACTTCGGCGTTACAGTCCGTCACATAGACCACTGCGTTATACCGTTAACCTGACCGAGAGACCAGTGATCTACGGTCTCAACGCAGCTTGATGCCTGTAACACCCTACTCTTTACGGCAAATTGTATATATCAAATTTTATGGCAACATCGAGAATTCTCCGGATGGGCTCAAAATTTCAGAAAAAAATCAAACTGTTTAAAAATGCGAAAAGACCCACATCTCAAAACAAAATTTTCCGAGATAGGGATATTCTGGATACTTTAACCCCTATTTTTCACCCCTTAGAGTTGAGTGACAGTAACGCCGAGCTTCTAGGACCAAGTAGGGCTCATACGGGACCCATACACCAATTTCGTGAATTTTGATTCATGGGAACTAAGGAAAAAGCCGCGGACAGTTCACGGCGGACGGACGGAAATATTTTTATTCGATATTCGTATTCTACGTCCCTTGAAACGTAAACCATGAATTTTTGAGGGGGGGGGGGGGGCAATTCTTTTCATCGTCGATTTCGAAGGTTCATCATTGAAAATATAAACCGAAACATTTAGCCGCCACTTTTTATCGCTTATTTGGCGGAACTTCGTTTGGCGGAAAACTGAAAAACCAATTATGACCAACCGCCATTCAGTATCGCCACACCTTACAAACATCTTATTAAAATCTCATTGAGAGCAAATGCGCAAATATGTAGTAGGTATAATTATACCTGTAATTATGCGACATCATAGTAGACAGCCCATAGCTGTTCCAGAAAAATCTATATCTACCTGGGCAAATGTAGGGAGGTAGGAAGCTAGTAATTCCGTTCAGGTATTAGTAGCTGATCTGACCTGCTTAACCTCTCACTTCTGTTTATATTTGGACCATAGCCTATATAGAGTGGGAGGGGGGGGGGGTACTTTTTACATGTTGGATCATGCATTATGTAGATAGGCGACGCTTACTCAGTTCTGTCCCTGGCTGCCCATTTCGACGATTTGTACGATCCCTCGGTGATCTTAGCGTCGAATACCAAAAGCTGCATCAACTCTTTGTCGCCTGAAACAATCACATGCGAGCGTATACTAATGCACTGTACTGCGTACTGTGAGTACTGAATGATATTCACTCAAAAGGTGAATAGGTAGCAGCTACCTATTCACTCGAAAATACATCTGCCGACGTGACGTGTAAGGTACCCAATATGTAGGCAGGAGCGGATCCAGAAATAATTTGTGACGGGGGGGGGGGGGGGGGTAGATAACCGTCGCAAAGTGGTTCAAAAACCCTAAAAGCCGAATCAAAATATATAATCCTGCGCAATTACCACGGTGGGAGTGGTTTTTAGGACGTTCCTCAGTAGTAGGAGATGTCCTCATGTATTTGATGTGGTCAGAAGAAGACAGCACTCAGCCGAGAATGAATAGAACCACATTAAAATCCGTTTCAGACCATCCTGAATCCAAAACCGTGGAAAAAACCATAGGTCTGTGTGCGTGTGTGTGTGTGTGTGACAGAATATTTTGTACGCTGCCCAGCCCGCAATTCCCAACCGGTTTGTGTGGTTCTTTTTTTCGATGCAGAAAACTGTCTAGTTGTACCCTGCGTCGCCGGAAATACGAAATTTACTTACTTCTAGAAGAGCACAATGCCGAAAAACGTGGGTTTTCGAAAAAATCTTGCGTGCGCTGCCCAGGGCTTAATTATCCCTTACCGTTTAATTATCCCTTTCCGTTGAAGAACATGGAAGTATTGTATGGCAATCTCCACATTGGAACTTATACTTACAATATGAAGCTTCAGCATCCACCACGGGCCGATTGCAATCCTCTGGAAAAGAAATCAGAATATACAATGAATATTGCCAACTGCCTACGGAAACCTCTCGATTTGATGCTGTCTAAAATTGTGATAGAAGGTGAAATATTTTGATAATGACTGTTCATTTCGTAAAAGTTCCTGCCGTGCAGGGAAACCTAATGAACGAAGTTTGGAAGAAGCTTGTGCAATGCCTACTTTACTTTACAGCAATCTTCGACAATTTTGAAACACACACAAATTTGAACATCCACAGCGCGCTTGAATATCTGGCCTCACACATAATTGAGTATGTGTCATGCCAAAACCCTAGGCATTCCAGTTTGAATACTTGCTCCCAATTCCAAAATTATTATTGTAAAAGAAAGGGCACACTCCATAGCCAGGTACTTTAGAGAGCTACCACCTTAAAATTTGAGTGTTAACATTATCATCTAAAATTGCAAAGAATTCTAGTAAAAATAATAAGCATGGGTTCAAATTTCAAATTTACGTAGGCACTACCATTCCAGATAACTACCTAAATCTAGAATAATTTTAAGAGCTACCTACCTGCTATGAATAACTGAAAAGTGGCTAAAATTAAAATACAGTATATTTGTTTTTATATAATATATTTATGGAGTGCCTATTAATGTTATTGAAAATGCTCCGAATCAATTGATGCTATCTACAGACGTTTTTTGTGAACCGGCAATCAAAAAATAATGAAGAGAGCAACTAAGAAGTGTGGAAACACGAAAAAGTTTTCGCCTGTTCAAAACCCATGGCCGCTGATTCACAACCATCGAACTTGTCAACTTCGCAAAACCACTGATTAGGTGCTGATGCTGAACCCTAAAGAGAACTTGGCAATTTCTGAAGCAGTACAAGATTGTGGAGTCAGCACTGGATAGATGTTTACGTGAACAAGTTCCATCACTTCTTACAGATTTATTGTTTATGGTAATACATTGTCTTGGATAATTCACCTGAGTAACTTACTATTGGCTGGGCTGTGACTTTCATTAACCCTCCTACCATAGGTAACTACCATTTATCAAGTCTTAAAATCTACTTACCTACATAGAACATGAAATTTTTCTTCTTTCGTGACGTATACAATAATATCAGTTATGGAGGTTGCTGAATCAGTACTCACGTGATTCTCCAGGGTCCGGTTCTGAAAAGGATTCCTCGTGAAAGAAACGATCCTTCCATTCCCAGTGCGGCAGGAATATTTTTTCAAGGAAGTGCTGCAGCTTCTCTTCCGCAGTATTGAAGTGCTTATCGCCATTGCGATGATAGTCACAGTAAACCCTGTAATATTCACGTCGATAATCAAAGTACAAAAAATTATATTCCTACATTCATTAATCAACTTTCCACATCCAGTAGCGCACTCGACTGCCTGATTTATATTTTTTCACAAGGGTATGTATCCACCAATTCAAGAATGAAAAACACCGCATCTGCCCTGATATTGTGATCCAGCCAAACTCTTCCAGATGCTCGCTAGCAACAACCCTCAACCCTCACTGTGAATTTTCGCCGACTCGTGGTCCAGTTTCGACTTTGGTGACACGGAGGCCTGTGATGCCTGGAAACACCTGGTCTAATTGGTACCTTACGACATGTGGGCCTCTGAGGCACAAGTGACACAGCCTGATTCTGCATAATAGGTACAAAAAAATACAACAATACAATAGTAGGTAACTGAGCTGACATTGTGGAAATGGTTACTGATGATCATAGTAACACTAATCCAAGGGCATGGGAGGACCCCAGGAGTGAATATAGGTGGAGGACATGTGGCTCCCAGTGTGCCAAAACAAAAATGCTTGCATCCACTCAGGGCCTCTCAGGCCCACGTGTCAGTCAGTTATGGGTTAAGTTTTCTAAAAGTTACCAACTTACAATTTATCCTGCCAATAACGCCATAAATGGCAACACACAGTTTTCCTACACGTAGTAGGTGCATGATATCAGATGCTTGCAATAGATGTGCTTATTTATTACTTTTTTAATAAAGCGGTTTTTTATTAGTCCACTTTGAAATGATTTTAAAATTTTTTTTGTTCTTTTAGCGAATTTTCTATGAGAACATGCAATTGCAATGGGTTCAACAGTTTTAGAACGCACATTTTTGACGCTTTTTTGTCTAGATTATTCTCCGTTCCAGAGCATTCTGAATCTATTCCTAGAATTTAGCAATAGTTTATATGTATGTATATATGTATTCTGCTGTGTGAAATCTCTTACCTTGCCTACGAGATGAAAAATACGTAGGTATAGGTAGGTATGTCGCCAAAATGTTCATAGTAGCAAACGAAAGTATGAGTTCGAAAATGCGCAGTTTTGAGTTTAGAAAATAAAAAATTACTTAGGTAGTAGGTAGATCCAATTTTTTCGAGAAAGAGTTTTTGCGGATCCAAAATCGTTACAAATCTGTAGGAACAGCTTTGAAAAGTCATCGAAATTGTATAAAAAATCACCATATGTGTTACACAGAATGGTGACGAGGCGGAAAAAGACAATTAGAATAGGCAGAATATTTTTTTCTCAAAAATGTGGGCCAAACGCATTTTAGGGGTCAAAAATCGCTAAGAATCAAAAACTAGCCGAAAGTCACTAGCTGTTTTACATATTGATTGAAAATATGATAGCTATGATGATGACTAGGGAAACAATTATATTTCAGTAATCAAAAGAATTCTTCTCCGAAACAGTGGGTCAAATCGCGAGATGTTATATTACCACGTATTTGTATGACCCTTGACATTTTCAACAAATGAGGATGTTACAAGGAATTGATGTTTGCGTATGCCTAGAGACTATTATTGCTCTAACCGCCATGGAATTGTGTATCTTATGTAGATCTAGGATAAAAAAATTACAAGGTTTCATGTCTGCGCGTTTGTTAAGGCCATTGCTTAAACCTACGCGCAATGCATAGGGGTCTGAGGGATCTGCATGACCCCATAAAATGCCATTCACTCGGCCGCAAAGAACCGGAACCATGTCATCGTGATATTGAAATTCAGAGTGAACCATTCAAGACCCAACCTACGCAATCCCCTGAAATTCAGTCGAAATCCGTTGAACAGAACAGGAGGTACTTCATAGGTACATCACAAGGGTTTTGTTGTTTGCGCACAGACGCTACTATCATTCCGATTGCAATAAAAGTCCTATATAACTGTAATATTCCTCGCGTTGATTTAAGGTATGTGCAGGTTGAGTAGGATGATACTCATAAATCCCACATGGAACACTACAGTATTAATTTTTTTATTGGTTATTGGATTAATAACACGATGTATTATAGTTAGAGTGTGAGTCGCGTACAAGGTGCTCTGGCAGACTGAATCGGAGGGCGATGTCCTGAGGGGAGTTCGGGAAAACTAGGTCGAGCTGACCAAAGCAGTTCCGTCGAACTGGCTCGTAACATAGGTAACTACCAAGTACCCATCCTGCATGACCTGTGATAATTTCAGTCAAATCGGTTAAATATAACCGAGTTACGAGAAGGCCCGAAACCTACCTACACATACCAAGTTCTATCTGTTCTCAAAACTCGTTCTGTTAAATTTATAGTTAAAACATGTGTTACCAGTGTCTCTAGTTTGATACAGTTTGTACCAAGAAAGATATCTACGAGTACACACATAATATACTTATAACTGTTAATGTATGAAATTTACTTACATACCAATCCGGGTGGACTCTCCAGTTGCCTTTGAAATAATTAGTGAGAGGTATACCTGTAAAATCGAGTGTACTAATCTCAAAACCATTCAAAAATAATTCGACAGGTGATATATCCCGCAACCCTGGTAACAACGCGGGATGATAAAATAATTACGTCCTAACTTTTTCGTGGATGCTATCTGGCATTTTAGAAATTTTAGAATGAAAAACCAAATTGGACCCGGGTTTTGGAAGATCGAAAGAAGGCTGAAATTCAGTTTTTGATCCATGAAAATTAATTTAAGAACGAGCCACTCTTTATTATCATTCACTCTTTATTGTAATTTACATCTGTTGGTAACACGGTATTGAAATCATAAAAATCCGGTCTCTAAAGTTAATTTTCAAAGGAGCCCCTTAAAATTAATTAATATAGGTAAATATTCACTTCCCTACCACTCTATCCACGGTGAGACCTCCATCATACCTACGTTTTGAATTTAGTGTATGAAGCCCCCGCTACACAGTGGGGCCGAAATGGAAAAAATCAAGCTCCCCATCATGGATACAGGAAATTTTGTGCCAATTCTGAATAAGTACCTTCATCTCATATTTCTGTAAGTACTTATGTACCTAAAATTGCTCATGAACTTTAATTTCCCCCAAAAAAGCCTATTTTTGCACGTTGTTATCGACCAAATTGGTTTTCTTAGGTATCGGAGATGAGTTGAAGACAAGCAATCTTGACGTCGGTTGACGCCAACTTTACTTTCCAGTTATGCAACCATACATTTTGGAGATTTTTAACGTAAAGGGTACCACGCTTTACGACAGGAGCCAAATTCATCAGAAAACATTGAAAAATCGCCAAAAACCATGTGTAGGACCCATTTGACGTAGATTAATACTGATTTCCCATTTTTTAATGAAAGTAGGTTCCATTTTAAGAATTTTGAGACCAACGGCACTCCCCTAAGATGAATAGTTCTTTTTCTATGAGCTTCCGAATTTCTACAACAGGTGTCGTCATTGCACCCCTCCCGCCAGGGCAGGACCCCCTTCCAAGTGTGACGTCACTCGTTGTCGAAACTTCGAAAGCTCATAGAAGAAGATCCATTCATCGTAGGCGGGTGCGGTTTGTCTGAAAATTCTTAGAATGATTCCAGTCAAAAATATAGACAGAAGCTCTAGAAATTGAAAGCGCTAGAAATAAAGACAGAATGGCTCTTCATTCGTACATATTCAACTTCTTTTGCTTTGTTCGAAAATGGAGCAAGCGCGTCACTATTATACACCAAACCTCGTAGTTGGAGGAGTAGGGGGTTAGCTTTGGAAAGTGCCACAGGAGGACAAAAATTTGAATTAATGAATAAAAATGTACCTACACATAAATTGCCCTGAGTGGCGAAGCAATTGGGTGACAAACCACTAAGTAGGTACTACCTAATCCTGCTTGACCTTTTTGGAGGCATCTTCAACAATAACTTGCATCAAACCAGCAAAAACCGAAAGGTTCTTTTCTTGTTACACAATATTTCGCTCATTAGTTGGTAGTTTCCAGTATCCGCATGCACTGTCAGCCAGCTCTCTGTTAGATTGGCATTGATAAACGCATTCATCAGTTATGCGACAGATAATTATAACTGTGGTCTAGCTATCCGTCTGTTGAACTTGGCAGTTGATAAAACAGCTCTAAGTAAATTTCAGCTAATAAGTAATTTTAGTGAAGGAACATGAGGTATATTCAGAACAAGAGCAATAATGTCCGATTTCCTGTACCATCATGAAGCGTAGTTTAACTTTTTCCGAAAATGTACTACTACATTTTTGCTTCATCTTGCGCTATTTCGATGTTAATAGTGAGCTATTAAAACTATATAATAAATTTAGTAAATCAGTTTCATTTGAAATCGGTTTCCACGATTTCGTCGCGAGTAATTTAGGTAGCTCTAAATAAGTGAATGCCTCCTCGACGATTTTGCTACCAATTCATGAATTTGATGTTACTATAATAATCCTTTTCATAAATTTATTTCTGTGAAATCGTAACATAATCAGGTCTGTCAAGAATTCACGTTTAAAAGTCGCAGATTTGTGGGCATTTCAATTATTACACTGGTCTGGCCTTGAAATGGCTCGCAGTGTGATATCGAGAACATGCTGTTCAACAGACCACAAATTTCATTTTAGTGTCATACCGTGTCATCAACTACGTCGACGTTACAATAATCGTGATAGCTGAACGTTTCCTAAGGCCTCTGCCGTAGGTAGTACCTAGTACGGCATAGGTAGGTATTCACTATGAGGGAAAATCCGAATTGCGATAATAACCATCCGCGAAATGACTCGAAGATGAAACCTTACGGAATCATCAGTCTTCACAGTGATACAAAAACTCGCTGTAATTACAACAAAATGAACACAAACTAACCCATCTGTTTAGATCGGCGGATTTCGTCGCCGGCTTTGATCCAAAAGTCGCCGTACGAGTCGGGAAGAACAAGACCCATCGTGAATGGAGTTTTGGCCAGCGGCGCGAAATAGTAATTCCTTGTTTCCACTCCTACTCTTCTCTATCAAACAAAGTCCAAGATATTTTTTTTAAAATAATACTTATAGGCATGTAATAATATAGGAAGATATTTAAAAAAAAGAAATAGGTAATGCAATGAGTAAGTAGATGGACTTACAAAATCATCGTAGTGAAATTTTATTTTGAGACCCAGTTTCTTGCTACCTTCGCTGTTTATCATGGCTTCCCTCAACTGAAACAAATGATGGTTCCTATCACGAATGTAGTTCCGTATGTGCCCCTAACTTGAACAATTATTGTTCAACAAATCTACGTACTCAGCTTTTTGGAAACCTCCGATCTCTTCTATCACCTGCTTTTGGGGACCGCTTTACGTTTCCCCAGCCACAATGTAAATATCAAATGTATCAGGTTGATTTATTTTGTGGGAAAATTTTAACGTGATTAAACGTATAATGGTCTAGAGTAATCCATAGGTTACATGGCTCGGCCTTGGTACTACGGGTGGAATTAGTTGTCCATGTTCGTAATAGGTAGTATTTTGTAGAATATTTTTTAGGATAGTTCGGAAGAGAGGATTTTTTCAATTACCGATCCGTCCCTTATTGTCAAAGTTTGAACAAAGATCGAAATATATCGAACACAAGAGACTACTGGACCAGATTAAAGAAAGATGTATGTTTTGACAACTGGGCTGTGTTATGGCGGGTCAACGGTTTTCAAATTTGCACAGGCGCAATCGATACTACTGATATTAATGCGATGAAATTCATAATATGGGCCAACCAGGACCTAGCCCTTAACTACCATCAAAGTTTGAGTCAATTTGGACCATTGGGTTGTGGGTTATGGCGGTTGACCGGTTTTCACGTTTGCGCATGCGCAGTCGCTACTGATACGAATTTCTTATGGGACCAGCTAGGACCTAACCCTAAACTATCATCAAATTTTGAGCCAATTTGGGCAATTGGGTTGAGAGTTAGGTGGGTTCCGTTTTCCACTTTTTGGGCATGCGCAGTGTCTACTACTGATCCGAATGCAATACAGTTAATATGGGACCAACGAGTCCCTAACCCAGAACTGCCATCACAATTTGAGCCGATCATTAAGTTGTAGGTTATGGCGGTTCAACGGTTTTCACGGTTGCACATGCGCAGTCGTTACTGAAACGATTGTGACAAAATTCGTTCAGAATTTGAGCCAATTTGGATTATTGGGTCGTGAGGTATGGCGGTTCGCAGAAATGCGTTCACACACACGCGCATACAACTAACTACCTTCCTTTTTGCTTCCTCACTACCGAGGGTAGGGAAAACTTGGATTCTTGAATGAGTAAAAAAAACACATGTCCTCTAAAATGAAAATTTCCACAACCATTTTGCGTTTCAGACGTCAATGAACGTTTTTGGTTCCGTTTCTGTCTGTCTGTGGTAATTCCTTGTAACGCCCATAACAACCCAAAATAATGGTCAAAATGGGCTGAAATTTGGAGAGTAGGTGCGGGTTGGATCACAGATGGTCCCTTACAAAAATCCTCAAAAAATTACTGTAACTTTCGTTTGCGCATGCGCAAACGTGAAATGTTGACCGTTTCCTTGTAACGCTTCTAACTACGCGAAAAATAGTCGTAGAGAGTTGAAACGAGGGTTCACGTGGGTTCACGTGGGTTCTAAATACGTTCACGTGATTCAAGTGAGGAAGCTATACTGCCTGCTCAAATGTGCAGACTTTATTATTTATTATATGGATCCCTGTTCAGCTTGTTCGAAAATGGGGAAATACTCTTCCCCCCTCCACCATCCCCCCTTAAAATAATGAAATTAGTCTAGAAAGTGTGGTGACAAAAACATAAGGCCTCGGCCACGTCTGTGGGAACGAGCCTAGAAATGAGTGCATAATATGTGTGTATAATATAGTATGTGTGTATAATAATAATCATCATAGTAATAACAATAATTATGTATTACATTGTAGTTACCTCTGGTAGAATTCAGGGTAGTTCCTACTATGTATTAACTACATATTTAATCCACGAACTTTTCCAAGTAAAAATCAAAAAATTTGACGAGACAGTTAGGAACCAACCTCGAGTATTTCAGGGCTTGGAGTTCTGGGGGTTTCTATGTGGTCGTCCAAATGCTCTATCTCAGTGAGGTCTACGCTGTTGTAATTTCTTTTCAGACAGGTTTTATACTGAAACGTCCATCACGAATACATTAGAAGAACTTTAATGTACGCTATAAATGTGAGTGTAGAGTAAAAAACGCTACAAAGTCCTTGTCACATGGGTTTATTATTCTATTGGACATACCTACAGAAATGTTGGCTGTTAATTTATTGTTTCTTTTATGCGTAATAGTCGAAATAGCTATTTCTGATGGTTTCCGTTAATTTTGGCCGCTAAAACACAAATTAGGTACGCTCTCTCTCTCTTTTTTTTTCTTTTTTAAATAACTATCTTTGATCATTGGTAGTGGCATTTAATCGTCTTGATCCACGTGTTGACACTTCTTCCAGTGTTATTATACAAAATGATGGTGATTTCAGACGATTTCCCAGGTTTTTCACTCATAAAAAATAAATTTTGGGAGCTGAACATTTGGTAGAACTCAATTTTCCACTCTTTGGTCAAAATCGACTTCATATTCGGTCTTCTCGTCCCCAAAAACATGAAAAACGATACCTCAAAAGTTCATATTACTAACATGTTGCTAAAACGCAAAAAGTACCTATTTTTACACACATTTTCACTCATAACACCCCTGGGTATATTCCGATCGGGCTGAAAAGTTTCGGGACACAACTAGGACCCAAATGGAGCATGTGTGCGAAAGAACAACTTTTTTAGACCGAAAATGAAGCCTGTACACGTGGTACGGCGGACGGCGTACGGCGTACGGCGGACGGACATTGCATTTTTGGAATCTACGCACCTTGAAACGGAAAAGAGAAAAGTATGAGGGGGTGTTATAAAAATTTTTTGCTGAGCGTACCTACTTGGGCAAGTACTCTAGGTAGGTACTCTTGGATAGGTAATGTAGATGCACCGAATACGGCATAGCCCTCAATGAGACCCCCCACCCTCTCATTCCTCATTATTGATACAATACAATCAATGCACCTGGTAGATTTTTTTGGGCCTTATTTGTAGAGCTAAATAAATAATTGAATTACCTATACATTATCATAGTCGTATATTGCACAAATAGATCCTATTAATTTTCTCTTCTCATATATTAAAACAAGGGAGCTTGAGCTCCTCTTCCAAAATTGTGGAGAAAAATCTAAATATTAAAATTGGTGTACTCACTACTGGTCGTAGGTCTGGATGGAATAAGATATAGCCGTTATTTGTAATAACAAAGGCGTAACCATTGGCCCCAATCTGTCAAAGAAATGAATAGGTACACATTACTTAAATGCTTAAAACAAATCTTATGAAAAATAAAATTATATCCAACCCTTGAAAAATACTGACCTGTTCTTGAGATTCATTTATAACAAGTACCTTGTAAGGTTGCGTGAGACTCCTAATGTCTGAGATGAGAACATCAGTGCCAGCAATGCCGAGCAGCTCCGCCTTTCTTGTCTACGTTGAACGATAAAAATGAACAAATAAAAATGGACAAGATTGATTATTATGTACAAACGTATGGTCGAACTTTGCTGAGCGCCTCAATTATTGATTCTACCTACGATACAGCATATCCAATGCCATAACCTAATGGACGCCGGTCTTATAAAGAGGTCACGCAATGACTAATCTTCCTTATAGAGATGTAACTGATGAAAAAAGAGGAAGGGATGCGCTAAAAACTAGTTCCTTCTATTTATAGTGGTAAAGAAAGTTTTTGTATAGAGCTTTCCATCCGACAAATACTACTTACTAGGGCAAACAACGTTTCTTCGTCAATAGACGTTTTTCTAATACACAGGCTCAGTATATAACCAGGTTCGACTGTACCTCGAACCGAAAAAACAATTTTTTCCTCTAACCCAAGTGCGATTTTCTATTAGCTATTGGTGCTCGTTTTATAGTACCCAAGTATAATGAACGTGGCACCCTAGGTACCTGCCTACCCGCCCCACGGGCATTTCCTGGACATTTGTTATTTTTTAAGTATACTACCAAGGCTGATTGTGAAAAGAATCAATTTTCATTTCAATAATTAGAATTAAATTTGCACTCCTAACTATTTTCTGAACCTTTGTCATATTATGGGAATACAATGCGATCTCAGTTTAAAGTTTTCAATTAGGTATCAAGTATTTTCCTTTAAGTATCCGACCACACAATTATTCCTGAAGGCGTATTTAAATGATTATTAACGAGAAAGGTGCCATGGTATGAATTATAATGGAACATTCGCACTCGGGTTTGAATAGAATCTCTCATCAGGGATGCTTTAAGACGATCCCTGATTAGTTGCCGCCATTGTTTCACGTTCGTGGAAGTCGCAATTTATTCACCTCTTCTTGATTACTTCAGCCGACGTTTGACGCGGCAGTGCCGCATTGGTGGATTCGAGGAACGTGGGCGCTCTTTGTTTTTCTGAAAATATCTCCACCAGCATTGATTCTAGTTGATGACGACGTGAGTTGGAGTGTTCTCTCGATCGGGGAGGACAAACGAGCAATTATCTACAGACTAGTATTTAAAAGAGTACGAAAGAGCAAATGTCGGAGGGCAGAAGGAGCACTACACGAGGTGTAAAAATTTCAGTCATGCAGCATGACAATATGAGCAAATTTCCGAAGTGAAGTAGTTAATCAATTCACCCTTATAATTTACCTCGTCATCATAATTATATTTTCCACCGTTTTAACCACAAGAAACTCCTAATATAATTTATTGAGCTCTAAAAGTGTTGGTTATTAAAATGATATATTGTAATTATTGTACAAAATTATGACATTCCACATTTACCACATCACCACATTTCACATTACCAAACTTCGAATTTTGAAGACTGACCAAATTATAAATAGTCATTATTTGTTTCGAATTACCAACCTGTACCATTTTTAGTGATGCCATAGGAATGTTTGGTGACATATAAATGTGTCCTACTTTCTGTATTCCATGAATGCCCATCTTCAAACTCGCTCTTTCGTCTGTAGTTGTACAATTTCAGCGAAATAGGGATTGCTTTATTTCGTAGCCTAGGTTAGATGCCGTTCGGAAGTTCACATCTCGTAGTACATCATTTATATATAATATGTGATTTACGTACCTATATCATATGACCATAAAATAAAAATTCTTAAAACTTTGGGGTGGATTCAGAATGAAACGGATTCGTTCGCGTTCTAAGAATTGTAAATATATTTGTACCTGGCGAACTTTCTACGAAAATTTGCTAAAATTAGCGACTTGAAACACACCCAAATGAGCGAGCAGGTACAGTCTACGCAATGGTCATTATTATAATACTAGACCAACGTGAACACAAAACAATAATCTTACACTATTTTCGCTGTTGGCTTCTGTGTCGAAGGCAGGTCCTGATACGGATGTCATGAAACGATACTCCTCTTCCGTCATCGAACATCCATTTGGACAGAAACAGTCTTGAGCTTGATTCGCCTAAACAAAGTTACAGTTGAATTCCTCCTATGAATTTCATCGCGATTGGATCAGTAATAACCACTGAGCATGCGCAAATGTGAAATAAAGTTGTCATAGGCAAAACACCAGAACAACTAAACCAATTTTAGTGAAATTTTTAGGGACTCGGAGTATAGTAGTCCTAGTGCCAGACCCCCGATTTCGGGATTCCATTACCAGAGAGATAACCAGACGAAACTTTCAGAATATGTTTGGGGGGTCATTTGAAGAGTTTTAAGCTATGATAGACATCACAGTTTGGTAGCTATCAAAAATGGCGGCGGGGGGAAGGGGTGGGGGAAGGCATTTTCTTTAAAAAATCGTATTTTTTAACCAGACAAGATAGAAAAGATTTCTTAACGCCAAAATGTTCCTAAAAGACTCTAGTTTCGATTGGTATAGTCATAATTGGTGATACGTTAAGCGGTATGCGTAAAAAAGTAATTTGAATGACAAAAAACGTGGTTTTTCAAAATCGACATTTTCTTATTTTGCTTATAAATCAAAAATGGGTTGGGTTATCGAACAATGCTTTGAAATAAACGTTGTAGAGCAAGAAAAGAGCTTTCATTTGGTATATTATAACATGCAAAAACGTTAAGTGGTGTGGCACTGAGGGAGCATAACTTTCTGAAATCCACTACGTCTGGTCGCTGGAAGCGCGCCTGTCGTGCGGGGGCGACCCCGCTTGTCGGCCGTTCACATTGCCGATGTTTTTCGCAACTTTTGACCATTGTTTCGGTTATATTGTGACGTACACTCAATAGACAATACATATTGGGCCCGCTGACCAGGTGCTTCATGTCAAACATGTGCTTATATTTGGGTGTAGATTTGGGTGTAAATCTTGACAATTTTAATGTTTTAGGACCCGAAACGACATGAAATAGTTAAGAACAAATGAAAAACGTTTGAGTTAGGTATGTATTTATTTATTTGAGAAGTGCTGGGGCATAATACGCAGTCGGGTATGCAACATGGCTGACGGCTCAGATGACGGTTTGAAATTTAATCAAATTAAAAGTGGGCACAAGATTGTATGCTGGAGAAGGCTACTGAAAAGTGGTGATTCAAAAAATAAGCTCATCGAGTACATCGTCAGCAGCTGGAAGGAAGAGAAGTTCAAAGCTATGATTGGAAACAAAGAGCTATTCGCTACATCTGGTGAAATCTGCTTCAGAATAACCAAAGATGGAAATGAAATTGCCAAAGAACGGTGCTCTACCCAAGAGGAGGCGGATACACGCATCTTTCTCCATGCTAAGCATGCTGCTGTGAGATATGACAATGTTCTGTGCTTTGCGAATGACACTGACGTTCTAGTTCTCGCCATCGCGTTTTTCAATGAACTGCATACCAATTTATACGTAGTCCAAAGGAGTGGTAGTCAACAGAAGGTGATTGACATTTCTCAAATTGTATCTGCTGTTGGCGACCCCGTTGCTTCAGCTTTAATTGGATTCCACAGTTGGTCTGGGTGTGACTCAGTCAGTGCATTCTGTGGTCAAGGGAAGATCAAGGGCCTTAAACTTTTGACGCAGGATCAACAGTTTCTATCAGCCTTCGATCAGTTGGGGAGAAATTGGGAGACTCCAAGCAGTGTTTTCGATGCAGTCGAAATGTTTGCGTGTAACTTGTACGTGAGAAAGACCAAACTTGAAAACGTCGACGAACTGAGGTATCAAATGTTTCGAAGCAAAGAAGGGCGTCTGATGCTATCCCAAATGCCTCCTTGTAAAAATGCTTTAAGGCTGCACACAAAACGCGCTAGTTACCAAGCAGCGGTATGGAGGAGAAGCCTTCAGCAATCCCCATCCCTCCCTGACTGTACATCACATGGTTGGGAACGAGACAAGATGGGCGGTTTATCTATCAAATGGTATATCGGTATCCCAGCTCCAGAATGCATCCTGTCGTTTCTTTCCTGCAACTGCACAACCAAAGAATGTGCCGCCGATAAGTGCTCCTGCATTTCGAACAAATTACAGTGCACGAGCTCTTGCAAATGCAAGGGGTGTACTACTTCCCAGAGATATGAAGACGAAAGCGACAGCTCTGACAGCGAATGTGATACTGACGACAGCGACAACTGATTTCAGATTTAAGATTGCGCTTCCAGCGACCAGACGTAGTGGATTTCAGAAGGTTATGCTCCCTCAGTGCCACACCACTTAACGTTTTTGCATGTTATAATATACCCAATGAAAGCTCTTTTCTTGCTCTACAACGTTCATTTCGAGGCATTTTTCGATAACCCAACCCATTTTTGATTTATAAGCAAAATAAGAAAATGTCGATTTTGAAAAACCACGTTTTTTGTCATTCAAATTACTTTTTCACGCATACCGCTTAACGTATCACCAATTATGACTATACCAATCAAAACTAGAGTCTTTTAGGAACATTTTGGCGTTAAGAAATCTTTTCTATCTTGTCTGGTTAAAAAAATACGATTTTTTAAAGAAAATGCCTTCCCCCACCCCTTCCCCCTGCCGCCATTTTTGATAGCTACCAAACTGTGATGTCTATCATAGCTTAAAACTCTTCAAATGACCCTCCAAACATATTCTGAAAGTTTCGTCTGGTTATCTCTCTGGTAATGGAAAAGCTGCTGGCACTAGGACTATAGTTGGGGGTGGCTTCAAGACGATTACCTATGAATTTCGTCGCGGTTGGATCAGTAATAATCATTGCGCATGCGCAAACCTGAAATAAAGTTGTCACAGGCAAAACACCAGAACAACTAAACCAATTTTAGTGAAATTTTTAGGGACTGTCCGGGTTTACCCAAGGCGAGTGCAGGCTTTACAGGGTTTACCTCTAGACGGCCCCCTATAAATTGCATTACCTTCGGACAAATGGTGCACCGCAATAGAGGTAGGTACCTACCTAATCGGAAATCGATATTTTACGCATGGTTTCACCAACCAAATGATTCTATACGTCCATGTTACAATAAGTGAGGAAGCTATACTAACCTATTAACCTAGGTACTTGGTTTTTCTTTCCAAATTGACGAATGGGCGTGGGTCGGAATTTGCTGCGTTTGACCTCAAAATCTGAATCAGCCCCTCGAAAACACCTGAGTCCTAATTTTCAGCTCCGAAATCCGAGTAGTTCGGCGGGAATAAGCTATAAAGAAAAAAACGCGAGACGTCATCTGCTATGTATCTCCCTCTCACTCGGTTCACGTGTGCTGGAGCGAGAGGGCAATACATGCCTACCAGATGACGTCGCACGCTTTTTCCTTCATAATAGTAGTTTATAATAATAATTCAATAATTTCCAATGAAGTACTAAGATTATTACCGTTGCATCGACAAAGCTGTGCGTCCACGAGAGAGGATGTTCCACAGCTTGGAGAACGAGAGGGCGGGCAATGACGGATATATATTTCAGAACCTGGCTTCTCACCTCTTCTAGATCTTTGATGTGAACCATGTACCCTGAGAGGGAAAATTATATAAATCAATGATGCATACACATTCTATTAAATATACAAGTGTAGGTAACTGAACAAATAGTACGTGAAGTGATAGGTAGGTACGCATTGCACGTGATAGTAGTACCTATACATAGTAAGTAGAAACCTATTCGTCTGAGTTATGTTGACAACGTGGAATATGTACCAGCGGGTGGGATATGGACCATGGTCTATCATAGACGTCTTTTCGAAAAACCTCACTCTCCGAAAAAGAGTTGGTATCTATGAATTCTTAAATAGTTACCTACCTATTTAGTACCTACCAGAAGAACTTGTACTCATGGACCTACCTACTAGCACCTACATAATGTTTTACCAATGATGTGATTCACCTATTTATTATTCCAATCCAAAATTTGTCATTAATTCTGTTCTTAATTCTGTAATTAATTAAATATTATGGTTGTTAATATTGTTGAGTTCGGAATGAGGTATCAAAGCCTTTATTAAATAAGTACCTACCTTAAATATGTTGAAAGTTACCTATTCATTTGAATAACAAACAGCGAGAAAGATTTCTCAGAACTTTGTATTAGAACCATTTGGTAGGTCGTCTCGACTGTGATCTCAAGCAAGATTGGATTGAGCTCTAGAATGCTAATTATTTTACAAGAACAATGAAACTGATACTAGGAAAAATTGATAGAATTGCTTTACCAAACAGATTTTACCCAATGGTATAAAATCTAAAGGGTTATTTCCGCTAGTATTAGAAGTAAAATTACCATACCTTCCGGAGGAATCCGTCTTCACTAGCTAGTTGTATATACCGGAGGCGAGCGCTTTCGATGTAGGGACATCATCATCAGGCCGCCGAGAGAATACTTCTTGTATGTATAGGTCCTTACATCAAAAGCGCTCGCCTCCAGTATACTCAGCCAGCTGGTGACAACGGATTCCTCAGGAAGGTATGGTATTTTTGATTTTACACAACTCTTTGTCAGTTTTAGTAGGAGTTTCTTACCTCTTTGCAACTCACTCATTTACCTCATTTACATTTTTAGGTACCTAAACAATTGAAATACACGTGCTCAACACATTTCCATTTATATTAATGACCAAATTGTCCAGTGATGTGCGCAGTCAATTTTATTTGCAACTAGATGAAGTGTCGCCCGGGTATTTATTTTCTAACTTCCTACTGGGCAGGAGAAAAAGGAAAAAATTGGTAATTATATTTTATTGAAAGGTATTTTAATTGAACGTCCTTCTATCCTTACCCTAAAAACCTACCTATGTTTGTCCCTGGCGGTCTTGAAACGCTCAGCAATCACCTCAGCACCGCCGAAGACAATGCATTCGACATTAATATCGTAGTTTTCCATTATTGCTATGTTTACCCTTCCTCCCCCCCACCCCTTTATGGGTGCTAAGGGTGTAAATATTCGCAATCAAAGGTTTGGTTATTCGTCTGAGTCAGTATCAAAGTGTTTTAATGATTGGCCAACCATCAGATATCATACTTGCAGGTTCCACCAACATTGCCAGCTGCTTTTTTGCGTTTAAGGGGAAATAGCCCGATGACTAGTTCCGAAAGCCGCCACCACGTTGCAGCACCAAAATGAGCTAAATTTATCTTCGCTCTCCTTCCGTTAATAATTGACCGATTTTCAATCTGTAAATTGCATTGGATTAAGAATCAGCATAGAATTTCTGCAAATTGGTTCTGGTGTTCAAAATTTTAAATTTGTACATTCGGATTACTGGCGTTTGAATATGGCTAATTTTTTCGGAAATCCCAATTATTCAAGTTGTAGAGGGTTGTGTCCTGATTACCATGATTTTTTCAAATTTGAAATTGGACCACTAAAACCCCATCAATTCTTGTCCAGAAGGTGATTGGCGAGGGGGTTGGGGAGGAATGTGGCTCTTGAATGGGGTTAGGCGGCTTCCCAGGCCCCTTGGGAGGGGCTTTGCCGCCCGAGTAGCTTGGATGCCTGTCATTTCTGAGAACAGTTTTTGCCCCACCATTCAAGAGCTTTAGTTTTCTTCCTCCCTGTTCGAGGTTTGCTATGGAACTGTTTGGGCCCATCCATGACCAAATGCCAAACTACCACGAAAATGTGAACTGTTTTTTATGCATCTGTCATGGATGAGTCGTGAAATTCATAGTCAGTACAACTGGTCAACAACATTGATAATATAAATAATAAAAATAATAAAATAAATGAAACAAGGAGCTTGAGTTATTTTATAATTTATTTTTACTTTTTAACATTATTATTATTTATGTTAATAAATCGAATTTATTTTTATTTGATTAGTGTACAGGGTCTTACCTAAGTAGGTACACCAAAATTAAACTAAGCACCTCTCCCCACCTCCCAATCCAACTCATCGCATTTGAATCCAATCATAAGTCAAAATTGGACGATCGATTGAACGATTTCCTAGACCAAAGTTAGTGACTTCAGACACCTGAAACTGCAAATAGCCTATACTAAAAATAAAAAATAAATTAAATTACCCAAATACCTGAATTCCTCCCAAGTAATGGTCGGTTGGTAGGGTATAATTTATTAGGTACGAGTACTAGGTACCTTTGTTTTCACCTTCAAATCCGTATATTCTCTGAAGCAACCAAGTACCTACCTACGCACCTTTGAAGAATGGACACCGGTCGAACCAAGACCAGATCTGTGGAAGGTGTGATTTATAAAGTAATCCATACCCACTCATAACCTGAGTTGACCAAAGTTCACTTAAAAAATTAATAGCGTCGTTATATTTATCTGAAATTATCATTTCATACCTTATTGTACCCCTATCTGTTCAACGAGTTGCACGCCTGTGTACATGACGCACAAACTTTATACACCACATTCCTGTTCATTCAACATCGATAATTTTCAGACCACCTACCTACTTTAAAAACCTATCTATTGGCGTGTTGTTGTACACAACAGGAAGGTAGGTACTTGATAATTAGGACGTTACAGCAGTGCCTGCGCAATCGTTAATTTTTTATTTATTTTTTTAAATCGACGTTATTTCAGGACGATCGGACCTAAAATACTCAAATTTGAAAGACACTTTGGTAGGAAGTTCATACATAATGTTCTAAAAAATCGGAAAAGTATGATAGAGCAAACGTGAGATTTGCTAAGGAAGGGGAACGAATGTAGCAACGAAGTTGTTCCAATTTTCAATTTATTACTTAATAACTTTTATGGTTCTTCGGAAATAAGTATCAAAGGTAGCAATATCAACTGAGTAATGAGAACTCATCAAAACAGACTTCTGGCTCCTGACTCGCCAATCTTGAATCTACCAGTTCAGGGAGCAGGGCGTGATGGTAAAAGTAAATGAGTTTTTTCTCCATCTTTTGATCCCATAACTCATCGTCGATTGGAATTTCTTCGATGCGCTAGTCTTTGCCCTTGTACACTACGAAATAACATTCGGTGGCTCCCGCAATATGCAGTTGCCCTCGGACTTCAAAGTAATAGGGATGGGTTCTCTTTAATTTCAAATCTTGTGAGATATGAAGAGTAATTTGTTTTTAGACGCAGCATCAGCTATCGTCAACTTGCTGGCTGATTGAGGACATTTAATTTCAATGATTGCATTTTCACCCTCAATCCAGCCATCGCACCCAAAAATCCAAATTTTCGGTCAACGAGAAGCCCACACTCGCTGACTTTCAGTCCACTTCTGGTCGTGAATGAAACGGTATAAATCCGACCCAGATATCATTGATAGGAAACACCTGATTATAATACACATGGCTGTATGAAATCGAGTTGGTTGTAACGTGATACTTTGCTTGAAAAATGATGGTTGTTTTGGATTTTTTTTATAGGTAATTTTTTAATTTGAGCAAACGTTAGGTACGCTTCATGAATAACAACAAATAATTTATAGAATAATAATAATAGAATTCTTCATTCCGCCGCATATTTATGAAATGAACGTTTAGGGCTCTCTTGTGCGAAGCACAAATGTGAGTACTGAGTTCAGAAAACAGTGATCTACGCAGAAGGGACATCTATACAGGTAAATAATAAACGGTTGTATAATAATTTGTAGCGTTACTTATTCTATTTTCGGATTATACATACCTTGAAACGGAAACCATAACATTTGGTTGGGGGAGCAGGGGAATTTTTCATACTCGATTCAAAAGATTCATTATTGTAAATGATAAATGGAAAATTGACTGTATTGGTAGACAAAATTACGGTTAGTTGGGGAGAAACGATTCTAAGAAGAGAATTACAAGGCAGGCACCTGAGGGCCATGGGGGCCTCGGGCCCGCCTGGGAATCCGCCTACCACCATTCAAGAGCCGCCATTCCCCCCCCCCCCCCCCCCGCCAATCACCTTCTGGACAAGAATTGATGGGGTTTTAGTGGTTCAATTTTAAATTTGAAAAAGTCATGGTATCAGGACACTACCCTATAGAATTTGGCTAATTAGGATTTCCGAAACCATTCGCCAAATTCGAACGCCATTGATCCAAATGTACAAATTTTGACATTTCGAACACCAGAACCAATTTGCGGAAATTCTACGCTGATTTCGAATCCAATGCAGTTTACAGACTGAAAATCGTTCAATTATTAACGAACTGCGAGCGAAGATTAATTTGCCCTAGACGGTAATATTCTTACAAGTTTTTTTCGGACTATTTCCCCTTAAAAAGAACTTGAAATGAAGTAAAATTAAGAAGTAAATTACTACTGGACTTATCACGTTTTTATGCTCAACAAAATTCAAGTGAAATCGCAGCGTAGGGGTGGGGTGGTGAGTGAGTGGTGTGAGTGTGTGTGTGTGTGTGTGTGTGTGTGTGTGTGTGTGTGTGTGTGTGTGTGTGTGTGTGTGTGTGTGTGTGTGTGTGTGTGTGTGCGTGCCTGCGTGTGTGTGTGTGTGCGCGCGCGCGTGTGTGTGTGTTTTTGTGGTGAGTTTTATATCCTGTTAAGTGTAATTTTAAAACATCAAAAACACAATGTGGTTATATATAAAACGTTATAATGACTCCACGGCTAAAATTCCGCACAAAAAGGAAACGTAGCTGGGCACCTCCCAGCTAGTGCGTGTACGCGTTGAGGGCAAGAACAGTAGGTAACAGTTATAATGGACTTGTAAGGTTTTTCCCCTCATTCGTTTTCACCCTCGCTTTGTTTAGGGCATACAAGTTTTGCTACCGTGTCTTGTGCTCCGTGGCTAGATCTACAGGCCCCAACCTATTAAACAAAAATTTTCTCCAAAATGGCCTAAATTGGACTAGTACCTACTGTTTTTATTCTCACCAGTTCATATATGCTTATACAATTTGGTAAACATTTTTTCAAGCGTCCGGGGGTTATGCTGAAACATGCATTAACTTTTATATACGTACATAGAAGATGTTTGGTTTGTATGTATAGGTGCTATAAATGCGGTAGGCCGGACGTGCTCTTTTCTTTCGAGGGAAATATGGAAACCCTATCAGCGAGCACCCCCCCCCCCCCCCACCACCACCCTATCAGCATGAAACGGAAGAGAAACTGAAAGATTCGTGGTTCCAGATTAATCTCTATTTCAAATAAATCAGGTGATTACAGATTATCTCACCTCTATTCTGGCAAGCAAGGTCGGCTATTTCTTTTTTGCTCAGAACTTCCTTCCCTATGAGGTAAGTGAAGACGCGGACTGGGATTCGAGTTCGGTTGTCGAACCAGTTGTATTTCTCCATCACATCGGTGACGTTGTCGGGGAGACCATCCGTCACCAACATGATCGCCTGGTTGCAGATGTCGTCAACGCATGTTTTATTTTCTCTCGTCTGCACAATTAATAACAAACTCATGTTACTATTAGACCCCAGAAATGAAGGGCATTGGTACGTATATAATGAAGAGAGAAACTTGAGAAAAAAGAGAAATCTTGCAGTGTCTCCTCATTTGAATAAAACATAATATTGAAAACTATAACTATTTGTTTCCACCTTCCCATCGCGTAGGTTCAGGGTTGTCCAAATTGACTAAGGGCTGAGCTTTTGGCATACCGGATGTCCCAGATGTCGTGTATATATAATCTTGTTCTTCCTCTTTAATATGTATCTCACATCAGCATAACATTTTTGTGGCACAGCATAGAGTGGGGGGGTAGCCGATAGTACCTATCCGGTTAACTAGCCCTGGTGGCGGTCGGGTATGGCTGGGCGAAGCTGGGGCCTGAGGGGTGTGGCAAGTAATCAACTGACAGTATCACGACCTGCATATTCCTCAAGTTTGTAGCACGGCCTACTTAACATTGAGAATTCATAGCAGTTCAACGTTATGGTTGAGATAATCGCAAAGAGGCCGCCTTTCGCGTGCTGAAACGAGTAAGGCTTTAGCGCCATTGCCATATTTGAACATCACCTGGGAACGTACTGATGGGATTCTGATGATTGCCTGATAACTGTAACGACTCGCAGTTAATGAGGATCATGAGCCATCTTGCGGGGAAAATGCTGCATGAGAACTGAATTTTTAGGTAAGTACCTCGTTTCTGGAACCGGTTGTGTAAGTGGGTTTTTTTAACCACGTCAGCAGAATCTAAATGTTTCAAACCCAATGTTAGGTACTAAAAAACTAGCTGTTTACCTTATTGAGGAGCTTTAAAGCAAATTCGAACGCTTGCTTGAAATCAGCTTTTTCTTCAGGCTTGAGTGTATTGACCGAATCTTTGAATACTTGAATGTTTTCCGGTGTTGCCTGAAAATAGAGTAACATGAGTTTTAGTAACCCGAAAATATAATATTCCTAACTGACAGAGTGTAACCTTCAACGGTTTTATGCGCAGGCCCTCGATTTGTGATACCGAATGGCTCGAACGATTTGTAGTCATAGCTCCATTGAAATGTACCCAGTAAGCTCCTAATAAATACATATTTTGATATTTCTGTGAGGGGCTGATCGTAGCCTCACCTGTACAAGCATGTCGTCTGGGAAGCAGGAGACGATATTTTTTATTGTATTGTTGAAACTCAAGATATTTATGAAGTCGTTGTTGCTGAAAGTGTCAAGAATGGTGTTCACGGTGAGGCGGGCAATGGTGTTCCTCATCCCATGCATAGAACCGGAGTTGTCCATCAGGATGATCACATCTTTGGTGCAAGTAGCGGCTTCGATGTACCAGAACCGGGTGCGGCAGTCGAACACATCTTTATGCACATCACCCCAATGCAATGCTAAAGTGAAACGTAAGGTACATTCGAATTAGACGGTAACGTAACTCGACTGCCACATGTGAAGTCGTGATTTTTATGTCAATAATTCGCGTTACCAGGATAATGACGAAGAAAACCAGAAGAACTTCCAAAGTATTGCCAGGACATTGTGGGGTCCGCTAAGTAGTTTTTCCGGAACATCTCGTCCAAGCCGTCAGACCACCGAAGGCCTTCTCTTACAGTCTGACCTGAATGGTGAAACGTGAATTCATAGAAAGTGAGCAAACCTGATATATTCTAATAGAGTGCCTCATAAATGGGAAAAGTGCATAAATATAATAAAAATGGTAGTGCAAATCTAAGTGTTACCTATGTTTGATGTTTTATAAAGGCAGGGTCCGTGCAATAATTGACTTCGGCATTATTTTTTATGGTCTGGCCTCTGACCATAATGTTAAAACCCAAGTGCTGTTTTAATATGGATCATAGTTATGGTTCTTGAGCGACTGAATGATAAAGCTGAAAAATGGCGCTTCGCACCTACCCTGCCGAGTCACCGGTTACTGTTCACACGTGTCTGTTTGAAGTCTTCTCGAGTCGCGTCTGGCCTGGTCGCCTTCAAGTGTACCGTATGAATATGCACATACACACACACAACCTTTGGATCTTCATAGGTCTCAGAGACCGCAAGTATATCTGCGGTCGCCAAGAGTCTCGAAGACGCTCGATCTGCGTCTGCCTTGGCCTGCTCCGTCTGAACAGCGCGTGGCGACCCCATTTAATCAAGGTTGTAGCAGACCCACCTGCGGTAGTGTCTGGTCTCGTCTGGTCGTCGAGAGTCTACCGCGTGAACATACACCAAAGAAGTTCCATCTAATATAATTTCAAAGTTCCATAACTCCGGCACCTGATGGTCCCGAGGGTAGAAATTTGGTACATGTCCTCAGGGGCCCCTCGAGAACGGGTGTACGAAAAATCAACACCGGGGTGGTGGGGTGGGGAACCCTTCTAGGGGTGGTCGTGTGAAGAGTGTCTTGGTCGCTGTAGTTAGGTATGAAGGTTTCGGTTTTCTTGGCAGGCGGGACGCTCCCGCGTCCTTAGATATTCCGGACTATATCATGACCCCCTCCCCCTCCACCAATGTTAGTCTGTATCCGCCCCTAATCCCACTTATCGCTTTCTTTAAACCTACGTTGAATTTGACGTCTTCGGGCAATCATTCTTTATCGCCATGTATACTGTGGGATACAATACAACCTGTATCCAGGATGTCGCTGTTGACTAAAATAGTCAAAATTACTCCAACACATTTTTTACATCGTCTTTTACATATTTTCCATCTCAAATTTTTCCTGAAAGCCATCAGAGGCGGGAATAGTACCACAATACAAATTGATGGCACGTGAATGATTGAAACCCGAAGACAATTTGAAATACCCATCATAGACGTATCGTTTCAGATTGAAAAGAAATTATTTATCAATCCGTATTTTTTTTAAATACTTACCTACCTACTTTTTTTATAACATTTTCGTTCATAGTAGGTGCGTACACTATAGGTACCTACTCATATCTAGGGGGTTGTTACCAATGGGGCCAGTATTTTTTATCTAGCCCACCCAGAGAATAAACCAGGCTACGATAGTTGAAAGTCGATTCGTTGATCGTCGATCATTAACCCCCTTAGCCCTTCAGGATAAAAAGGGGGAGGGAAAACCGGATGCCAGGCAATCAAGAGCGAGGATAATACTTATATATAATACTATTTGAATAAAATGAGACTCGTCGATAAGAGGTAGGCTGGGAAGCAACTACACTGACCGGGGAAGGATATCGTTCACGACATGAAGATCGACATTCCCGCAGTTTTATTCAACAATATTCCCAAAAATGAGTCGATAAAAAAACCCATGAAAATGAATCGCAAACTAATTTCATAATCCCCCCCCCCCCCCACCAGAAAAAACCCGTAACATATGGCAGAAAAACTGAAAAGGGCATATTCTGATTTTTGGCATCCAGGCCAATCACTAAAACTATGAAAGATAATCCAAAACTTTGGCAGTTTGGCAATAAATTATTTGAACCCACTTTCCACACGAATATCGCGTCTCCAAAATTTAGTGCTCGACTTGATCCAAAAACCAAGCAGTTATCCCCAAAATAGTCATTTAAATTCGTTAAGAATGGTGGTGAACTGTGAACCCCTACACTCAAACCCATCGCCCTTCAGACATACCTACTCTTTTTTCACGGATTTGGTTTTAAACGGCCTGAAAGTGAATTTGATAATGCTATTTTTTCTCTGGTTTTTCTCCTTCTATGAGGATTGGAAACAATAGAGCGTCCCTCTCCTCATGGTAGAAGCCTAGCCTCAGAGGGGTGTCCTCAAACAAATACCTTGGTCGTATACGTCCGTCGGGACGTGCACTGCGCTGAAGCTCGTGTTCACATAGTAGTTGTAGAAGTGGTAGTCGGGCCCCAGCTCCATCGGCTGGTAATAGCTCAAATTAACTCCCGGCACCTGAAACAGGTACCTTCCTGTTAACAGGTACCTTCAATGAACATCTTCCAACGCAAGTTTCTTCATCAATTCAGTACCAATTCCAACGTAATTTTGCACCCAGGCATTCGAACACGTACCTAAATGATGAGTTGAAAATAGTGGGACTAGTTCGAAGCAGAGTTTGGGGGGGAAAAAATCAAATAGATAATAAAAACAACGTTTTTTGTCGTGTTAAATATATTAAAACTGCCCCCCCCCCCGGGAACAACGTGTTTTTTCTTAGTGATTAAAATGTTGTAAACATTAACAATGTAACCCCTGCCCTGCTTGTCGTCTTGTATCCGACTAAATTATGACAGTACGCATGGGTTACCTTCGACGATGTTGGGAAATGACGATGATATTGGCAATTTCATGTGAAACGAGAGTTGAATTTCCTGGGAAATTATCAGAACACCACCTCCTCCACGGTACCCTTCTTCCTGGTGATCGGGTGGTTTCCGAAACAAAGGAAGAAATGCGTGTTCTATGTCTGTCTGTCTGTCCGTCAACACCTAACCGAAAGACCAGCCTACCATGATGTGGCAACTTGGTCCACAGAGATGATGGTCCCCGTATCTGCAAACACGAAATTCCTGACACATCTAAAGTAACTCCGCGTCAGTTAGGCCGATTTTGATTAAATCTCCAGGAATCATGCAAGTTGGTCCTGATGTTCTTCCATGAATTTCAGAGCGATCGGAATCATAGCACCGTCTGTTATCCCCGGTTCCCCCGGTAGGGAAACCCTCTAATTTCCTTTTCCATTCCTACCTACCACCCCACCATAAACATGTATTTAGACCCGTCGCATTTTATCACTACCACAGAAAAGGTGAGCATAATATTTATTTTGATTATTACCTACATTTTATTTCCCCTGTATTTTGCTGTTCGGGGCAGCTGGTCCTTCTTAATCAATTTGTACTTACCGCGCCGCACATACATATAACATCTATATATATCGTTTGCGATTGAACGGTACCTCGTAGCCTTAATATTTACGACGTGAGAGCGTTCTGAAATATTCGATTTATGTTGAAAGGGGCTATGAGCCACAAAAAAAATTAACCAAAAGAGATCTGATTGATGCTCGGTAGGGTGCCACAACTGTGTGGTGGGTGTAATGAGTATGCAAAAATCGCGCAACGCTGGATTTTCTTCTGATCATTCTCCAGGGGGTTCTTCTGATCAGGAAAATACAGTTGCCACCCGGGAAAATGGTAGGCTTAGACTTAAGGGGGGTGAGGGTGGTGCTATGTAACGCTGTTGTTCAACTCCCTATAACTCAGCTACCGAGCGTCGGAGACTCCATTTTGGTCTCAAATTGTTCTTAATTCAATTCTAAACTATTTCTGTTATTATAATATTTTACGTAAGTCTAATAATTTTCCCTGAATACTTTTTACGAGTTGGTGGAATCTTGACCCAACAGCTGTTCCACGTTCATTAAAAAATTTCAGTTTAGTTCATACCTGTTTATGGAATACTTTACTTATACCCTGCTCTACGATTTATCTCTACAATGTAAAACTACGGTTTCTTTTGAAAGGGGCTATGTGACGTAATTTCAAATTCAAATTTGGTACACCTAAATGTGTTTCAAGAATATGAAAACTTGCCAGAAAATGTTTAGTAGGTATTTACCTACTTTTCTTGTGAAAAGTATGGAGGAAATTTTGAGATATTGCCAGTATCTGGGAAATGGGCTGTTTTTTGCTGTTTCTCAAAAGTTAGGAAGATTTCACATAGTCCATTAAAAGACCGATACAAGTATATAGTCCTTTTCAAATCTCCTCTTGCTTGCCTTCGTGAATTACAGACATTGCGTCTCTCTGGTCTCGTCCCTCGGTGTCCCCTCGCCCGCGTCACTGATATGTTTGTGGCTGAATGCAGACGAGGTTTCGCGAGTCTACCAATCGAGACGAGAAGCTTGCGCGATCTACTGGCGATCGCCGAACAACTACTTTAGTGTGAAGCTCCAAGCAGTTACTTGTATCCGGGTAAACCAACGCCGTCGACCTTCATAAAATACTCGTAAACTGATCCAAGCAGCTCGCACTCGTAAAAGCACTGCGAGAAAGCTTTATTGACGTTTTATTGTGATAAGTGTGGAACTTAATTTTCGTGAGTCTGGGAACGACAGTATAGTATTGTCGATCTCCTACTACCGAGTGCTGCTTCATGCTGATTCTGGTACCCGAGTACTTTAACTCGGCTGAACGTTAATAAAATACTCGTTAACTGCTCCTAGAACGCTTGCAACTCGTAGCATCGCTGCGGGGCAACAACACACACACTGATTTTCTTTTGATTTATCGTAGGAAAGTCGAGCTCTTGGTTGGGTCTGCTACCCTGTTGGATATACCAATAACTGGTTCATTTTGGCCGCTTGTAATGAAGTGCAGTAATCACCGCGGGACCACCGCGCTCTCTCCCGTCTCCTACACGAATGATCATGGATTATCAAAGAGTATCTGTGTCATGGGAGGAAATGATAATGGGGAGATAGGTATGATAATACCTACCAATGGTGGAAGATTGGAGAGCATGGAGGGGAGAGCACGATGGGTCTCGATACGAGTTACGAGCATGCTTCCACCGTCGAATTATACAACGAAGTATATAATTCGATGGCTTCCACAAACCCCAGTTTGACGATTCCCTCTGACAACCTGTATCCTATGAGTTGTAAGATGGCATTCTATGGAACAAGAAATTAATAACCTCCTCCACGGAATAGGTAGTACTTGTCTAACATAATTTCCTATATACCAAAACATACTCGTTTCTTAGGTGAATAAGTAGTTTCAATGTACTCGTACTTGCCTCTCCATCATCTTCCCCTCGAAACTCATTGATACCTCGTCCCGATGAAAACTTGGAGCTGAAGTAGAGATAAGTATTGTTGTCGTCTTTGAAATCTCTCGCGAGCCGTTCTGCAGCTTCTATCACACACTGGAACAACAGATTCTCAGGGTACTCATCACAATATCTTGGGAAAATAACCCTAACGTGTTCCAACAGAAGGCTTGTGAATGAAGACCCGGATATAAGAAAACCTGGTTTCGAGAAAATCCTTATAAATGAAAGGACAGCACTTTCTACTTCAGCCTTTTTGCATCCGGGTTAGATAGTAAGCTTACATCGGGTCTGTTCAGTTGTTTTCTGGTTTTTATATAATTACCTATATTTTTTTCCAAATTTACCTACTCATTTCATATTTACCTTCATCCACATATTTTATCCATACACTTAATACATTCAAAACATTGTACACCATTTCAACCAAAAATCCTTATTCACCTCTTCTTTATGCTCGAATCAGGCTTCACCTGCCGCCGTTACGCTTTTTCTAATTTTTTCACTTCTCTTGGATCCAGCTTCCAGATAACACTTCTTGCTTTTTTGAATCCAATAATCGTACATAACTGTCAGACCCGATTCGGCGAAAAATATTCATTTCACCGATCTCCTCGACATCCTTTGCTACCTCAGTTACAAAAGGAGCTGACCCAGGAGCTCATTGCGTCCTCGGCCACACGCGCCTGTGTTCGCGCATTATGATTGGTGGAAAAACAATACCCCACCAATCGAAGAATAAAACGTAGAGCAGGAAAGACAGGTCGTTGAGTTCAGGAACCCGAACGAGAAACATCCTTCGAGCGACAGACCCGACCCCTGTACCGCAGTGCCATCGGAAGAGGTACTTATCAGCTGGCCCGATCCTTGGTACTACACAGACAGAGCTAGCCCACCATCCGACGCCGGCACGACTGGGACTGCTGGGCACGTCGGAGGAGCAGGATCGAAGGTACTCCCGTCCGTTCCGCAATCGTCGTGCAGTCGGGCGTAACTCGGGTAATTTACGCACAATAGCCCTTGGGAGGAAGTAGGTCGGAATTTCGGAGTAGCGTATCATTAAGGCCTATACAAATACCAATAAAATTTTCCCATGTACCACTGAATCCCGGCGTTGTGTGTCCTAAGTCCTAATACCATCAAGTCTGCTCCCTTCAGGAGCCCAGCGTCGCCTGGCCCCCAACCCACCCAAGGTAGGTGGAGGCCGACAGGCAAAAGATAACGCAATATCGGGAATATTAGGGGCGCACATATGTGAGCCCCTAATATTCCCGATATTGCGTTATCTTTTGCCGTAATAATCACTTTATGTTTTTTGGTGCTATTCACCTGTGACGTTAACGGTTGGGGTTGAACGGACTTTGGCGTATCCCCAATTAATGGAATAACTAATTGAACATAACGAATATTAAAGAGGGAAATGTGTTTGACAGATATGTATGTGTATGTTCGGCGGTGTTACTGTAGCGTGATACCTACCTGATAAGTACCTCTTCCATGGCACTGCGGTACAGGGGTCGGGTCCGTGGCTCGAAGGATGTTTCTCGTTCGGGTTCCTGAACTCAACGACCTGTCTTTCCTGCTCTACGTTTTATTCTTCGTTTGGCGGGGTATTGTTTTTCCACCAATCATAATGCGCGAACACAGGCGCGTGTGGCCGAGGACGCAATGAGCTCCTGGGTCAGCGCCTTTTGTAACTGAGGCAGCAAAAGATGTCGAGGCGATCGGTGTAATGAATATTTTTCGCCAAATCGGGTCTGACAATAACTTTTCTCATTCAAATTCCACATTACTACCATCATATTTCCCTGCATCTGCTTTTCTCCGCCATCACGATCACCACCATGTCTACAAGAACTTCTACTTCGTAGGATGGGCACATCCACGCGTCGCCACATCGACCTCAAACTGCTGCAATCCTTCACCCATCCCCATAACTACCTAATTTTCTTTTCGAATTTTCATGATTTTTAAAATATATATTTTCATCGATTTTAACAAACACCTACAGTCACTGCTCCTAATGGGTTGCCTTAACGGGTTCTTAGCTCTTGTCCTTCGCTTAAATTCAAATTTACTTAATCCCCAACAGGATCGAACTACCCAATATTAGTAAGGATGGGACATGATGACCACGTTTTTGCACACGTGCAGACGAAAGTTCCTGTTCGATTTGGATGAAATTCAAATTGGGGTGTTTAGGGCACAACCAGCATCCACCTTCCAAATGTCAGCTCACTAACAGCACTCCTTTGTATAATATTCATGGTCGTTACAGAGACAATGCGTTTGTCATGGTGCGGACAAAAATAGACAAGGCTTGTTCAGCTAAATCCAAAATGCGATTGGAAATTTTTATTTTGGGGGATAAAATCTATTTCCCCCCAAAACAGATCACAACGCTACCTTGGTAGGAAGTAAAGTTTCAAGTCTCTATTACTCATCGGGAATTAATTCCGAGTATAAAAATCGCATAAAGAAGAAAGTGGTTTTCAATTTTCTTGAAAAGTTTGTAAGCCTTTTTTCAAACTCCATTAGGTTAGGTTAGCGATAAGGAAGCGAATTAATATTGCATTGTGATCCAGTGCTGAGGTATGTTTAAAGTTTCAAGTTTCTACCTTTTTAATAAATTAATGCATGTATTTACGATTGATTCATGTACTGTCATCAAAGATGCGACTGTGCAATTTCAACTCATTTGGACATCGGTAAGTGGGCAAAAAATTGATCACAAGATTTGTACGAGATAGACAAGACGGACAAGAAAGCAAGCTAATAAAAACGTTTAAAAAATGATGAAAATGTAGTTCGATTTTTGAAATAGACTTACGTTTACAGAATCCATCTTTCTTTTCAGTAGTTTATCCACATTGGTGACGATGGAGTTGAGAATCCCTTCGCCGTCTGTTGGAAGGACACGGGCGTTGTGCCTCTTGTAACTCTGCGAATTTCAAATAAAATACAGGCTTCAGATGACCCTACAAAGCTGCCATTCATGGACAATAACTGTGATATTTTTTGGGCACATTTAAGCGGATTTAAGTGAACTCAGCTGTTGAACGTGGTTTGGGTAAGAAGAAACGGGGAAGAATGAACGGGGAGTATTTTAGCTCCATTTTATCTCCCTTCTTTTTCCAAAAAAGCATTCTGAAAATTTATGAAAGAAAGAACTTCGTCTCACCGTTTTGATGTCTTGCACACGCGTCACACTGACTCCAAGCTGCCAGAGCTCTTCTCCGAGTTTCGCGGCCCATGCCTCGGCACTGAAAAAGTAAGATTTGAAAAAAATGGTTTAGAGGAATGGCTGAGAGGGCTTGACCGGGAATTAGGCTGTTTGATCAGGATAATTCCAGCTTTTCAGGCAAGTAAAGTTCGGAATGTCAAATAATTGGTGATATCGGATCATCTGAATACTAACATGAATTTTTTTAAATTGCACTTATTTATTAATCATTACAGAAAAAATACAATATAACTTCACCAGTGCTACTCACCTTTGTAGGCAAGCCTGTGCTGAGGGGAGGAGTTTGATTACAAATCAAATAGCAATTGCTATTTATATGCATACTTTAATTAAATATTGATACTAATTCCTTCACCAAAAAAAAAAGAAAAGTTATTCACCTCCATGAAAAAATGCATCCACAAAAAGAATAAGAAAAACTTACTAAGCTAGCATTCAAAAGAAATCAGTACAGAAAAATAAAAATAAATTATAGTTTAGTAAAAATTAAAGCGCGCTTTTAATAATTTCTTAAACGCGTCGACAGAGTTTGCCTACCTAATTATTGTTAGTGGAAGGGTGTTAACACTCTGATCCCCCAATAAATCGAAGGCCCTCTGCCCGCAAGTTGTGAGACGGAACGGAGGTCGCAGCAGACACCGCCCTACCGATCTCGTTACCCAATCTACTATTCCAAACGGATTTTCGTCAGTTCTTATCCTCTTAAATATTTTAACTAGCACCGACCATCGACTGTTAGACAATTCCTAATCTCACGGCAAACATAATATACTAACCTGCTAAGCCTTGCAATCACTTGTTCAGTGTGTATGTTCCATCTGAGCTTTTGATCTACCTCTACTCCCAGATAGCGAATACTTACTAACTGCGCTATGCTTGGGCAATGGAACCCCGAAATTCCGGCGTAGGAAGGCAGGTGCCAATATCAGGATTTGGTGAATTAGCCGTTGTAAAAACATGGATTTTGTTTTCTCAAAATTCCTATATGAACATATACCCTCAATATACCCTCCATATTCCAGCTTTGTCCGACTCTTTTTCAGGTAGTTATGGGCGTGTCAAGGGTTTCTGCGCGCACATCTACAACGTAGATATCTGGAGGAGAATTTTGGATTTTTATCGTCAGTTTCGTCTTCAGGATAGTCAAAAACCGGGAGAAACGAGGCAGTAATTTTATGGTGGCAGATGTAAAGCAAAACAGAGGAAGATACAGCTCAGCAGAGAGATCCGGTGACAGGGTAAATCAATTCTTCAGGATTTGGTAACCAATTTCGGTGAAAGTAGGAAGAGTTTTGAATAAAGAGAGCTGGTAGAGTCGTTTAATATCGGACGACAGCTCCAGGAAGAAAGTGACACAGAAGTTACAGGTTTGGAGCTGTAGGTAACAAGAGGAAGCGGTAGAAAACGGAATTTAGTACAGTAAATGGCAGTTGATGGAAAATTCATGTCCTCCAAAATCAAAGCTATCACTCACATGTTGCGTTTCAGACATCAAGGAACAAATTTGGTTCCGTGTCTGTCTGTACACAATTCCTTGTAACCACCATTTTATGAGCTATTTATTTACATTTTCACGGACAAAAGCCCAATTATAATGATGAATGAAAAAACGAAATGTCACTGAAAGGTTTACCTAATAGAATTCTAATAAACATACTAGAGCAATCAATAAACTGATATAAAAAATGTTAATAGTTAAATTTATGACAAATAAATTGAATTCTGTCCACGAGAACACCACGCGCTCGTGAAAAAGTGGAAGGAAAAAGCATGCGACGTCATCTGGAATGTATTGCCCTCTCGCTTCCGAACGTGGGAACCGAATGAGAGGGAGATAAATAGCAGATGACGTCAGACGTTTTTTCTTTAGATTATTCCCGCCAAATTACCCGGATTTCAGAGCTGAAAGTCGGGTTACAGGGGTTTTCGAGGGTGCTGAATCCGTTTCTGAGGTCAAAAACAGCAAATTCCGACCCACGCCCATTCCTAATTTTTGAAATTTCTCTTCAAATTTCGATATGGAATCCGACACGTTTTCACAAACAATTGGTGAACTTCCTATGCTGCGTTCACGGTGCGTTTTCCTTTGAATGGTTCAATAACACACGCACACGCTGGCTCAATCTTACTTGGACGGTCAACCTCTAGGTGTCTTATGTGATAACTAGCAGGAGTGTGTAAGAATATTAAATATCGTGTTTCACACGTTCCAGGTTGGCCTCTCAACGAATGCCCAAAAAGGAGTTGTGGTGAACATGGAAGAGGGGATCTTCGGGAATGTACTGGGGGTGGTTAGGAGGTAAACATACTAAAGTCCCTACCCCTACCACTGGGCAACAGAGGTTGAGGGGGGGTAGAAAGGTTCCTTTTCGGGTTTTGGCTCATCTCGAAAACGGTGCTGTACAATAAAAAATGATTCGTCCAAAAATTGAAGAGCATTAAATTACTCGCAAAACGGCTATATTAACTTTTTATCTACGCTATGTTTTCAGAGATATTTGCCAACAAAAATCGATAATTTTCGAGGCTTTTTTTCCGGTTTTTTTCCAACTCTTCAGTCTTTTGTTTTAAAGGAGACTCGTCGGAGAGACGACTCTTCTGGTCAGAAAAAGAAAGCACTCAGCCGAGAGAACCACAATCGAATCCGTTTCAAACCATCCTGAATCCAAATCGACCATCCTGAATCCAAATCCGTGAAAAAAACAGCACACGTGTATTGCGGTTCGGTGGTGGTGGTGTGTGTGTGTTTGTGTGTGACGGCATCAGGGCCAAACGGCTGAACCGATTTTCATGAGAGTAGTCTCACTGTGCGTGCGTGCGCGTGTGTTCGCGCGCACGTGTGACGGCATCAGGGCCAGACGGCTGAACCGATTTTTATGAGGGTGGTCTCGCTGTGATCAGCGAGCCCCGGCTCGGTTTTAGACCATCGCTCGATCTTCCAGACCTTCTCTTTGATCGTATTCCTGGCCGTCCCTAACGACAGCGTCTGAGTTCGTGCTTTTGGTTGCTACGGTCGAACCCATGTCGCGGATCACTATCAATCCCAAGCCAGAATACACTGCCAAGGTGATGGCACAGGAGCTTCCTCGTCACAATCAGAGTGACCCATTATAAAATAGAACAGACTCGGAAGCAAAATAACATTACATTACATTACATTACATTACATTACATAACATTACATAACGTTAAATATACATATTACATAACATTACATTACATAACATAACATTACATAACATTACATGAAATATACATATTATACATAACATGACTTCCATAATACATTACGTCCATTATACATAACTAGCCTGACCGCTCGCTTCGCTCGCTATCCGAGATTCGCTGTACGCAGTATCGTGGAACCAACAAACGACGGAAAAATCCCATACCCTACCGGGTATTTGTGCCCAATTTTATCAAAATCCGTCAAGCCATTCAGGAGTTGACCATGGTCGACCATATTTCCGCTATGGTCAGGGAATTAAAAATGCGCCTACGTTCAACTTGGGAGGCTACCGGATATTGGTGCCAAATTTGGTCGATATCCGTTGAGCAATTCGGGATTCGACCATGGAGGGGCCCATGGATGCGCTAAGGTCGACCGCGGGGGTAGTCCGAAGGGTCGATCGTAGATAGAATTTCACGTAGATTACGAATACGCGATAAAAAATAGGGGTTACCATTTCAATTAACGAAGTTGACCATGGTCGACCATAGTTCCGCTATGGTCAGGGAATTAAAAATGCGACGTTGCACAACTTGGGAGCCTACTGGATACTCGTGCCAAATTTGGTCGATATCCGTCAAGCCATTCAGGAGTTGACCATGGTCGACCATAGTTCCGCTATGGTCAGGGAATTAAAAATGCGACGTTGCACAACTTGGGAGCCTACTGGATATTCGTGCCAAATTTGGTCGATATCCGTTGAGCAATTCGGGATTCGACCATGGAGGGGCCCATGGATGCGCTATGGTCGACCGCGGGGGTAGTCCGAAGGGTTGATCGTAGATAGAATTTCACGTAGATTACGAATACGCGATAAAAAATAGGGGTTACCATTTCAATTAACGAAGTTGACCATGGTCGACCATAGTTCCGCTATGGTCAGGGAATTAAAAATGCGACGTTGCACAACTTGGGAGCCTACTGGATATTCGTGCCAAATTTGGTCGATATCCATTGAGCAATTCGGGATTCGACCATGGAGGGGCCCATGGATGCGCTATGGTCGACCGCGGGGGTAGTCCGAAGGGTCGATCGTAGATAGAATTTCACGTAGATTACGAATACGCGATAAAAAATAGGGGTTACCATTTCAATTAACGAAGTTGACCATGGTCGACCATAGTTCCGCTATGGTCAGGGAATTAAAAATGCGACGTTGCACAACTTGGGAGCCTACTGGATATTCGTGCCAAATTTGGTCGATATCCATCAAGCCATTCAGGAGTTGACCATGGTCGACCATAGTTCCGCTATGGTCAGGGAATTAAAAATGCGACGTTGCACAACTTGGGAGCCTACTGGATATTCGTGCCAAATTTGGTCGATATCCGTCAAGCCATTCAGGAGTTGACCATGGTCGACCATAGTTCCGCTATGGTCAGGGAATTGAAAATGCGACGTTGCACAACTTGGGAGCCTACTGGATATTCGTGCCAAATTTGGTCGATATCCGTCGAGCCGTTTGGCCGTGCATAGAAGGACAGACAGACAGACAGAGCGCATGCGCAGGGCGAACCGCTGGCTCTATCATGTTGAAATTTATATGGGACCTCAATGGGCCCTACCCGCTTAATCCCTGAGAATTACATTGAAATTGGGTGAAATCTTTGGTTACTACGGCTGTAACAAGGAAATTGAATCTATTTCACGCCAGCGCATGCGCAGAGCGCACCGAGGGTCCGATCATGCTGAAATTCATACTGGAACTCACTAGGCCTTGTCCAAACAACCCTTGAAAATTTGAACGAAATTGAATCAAAATTGTGAAAGTTATGCGTGTTTGTTGAATTTAACGTTAGCGCATGCGCAGGGCGTACCGCTGGATCAATCATGTTGACATTTGTATGGGACCTCAAGGGGCCTTATCCGCACCATCCCTCACAATTTGAGCTGAATCAATTCAAAATCGTGGAAGTTATGGCTGTAACAAGGAAATGCGGACAGACTCACAGACTCACAGATTCACAGACTCACAGACTCACAGACTCACAGACCGACAGACACGGAACCAAATTTGTTCGGTAGGCTTTGAAACGCAAAATGCAAGTGGAAATTTTGATTTCTGAAGACAAAAATTTTTTGGCTCACGAAAGTGAACACAAGGCTTCCGCTGCTTCGCATACTCGGAAGCAATAAGGTGGGTGCTGTAGGAAAGAAATTTTCACGGCGGTTTCAACCGACCCAAAACGATTTTTGTGGGATATGTGACAGAGTGTGACAGTGGATCATCGAAAGTCCCCCTCCTAGACCAGCGATATTATCACCAGTTAAGAAGGGTTATCGACTAGGCTTCAGCCAAAACGACCCCATCTTCACCGGAACAACAAACGACTCGAGAACTGCCACTGTCACACTCCTCCCCATATTGCATACTTCTGGGTAGCAGAAGTATGAGAGGGAAAAGGGGGATTGAAAAGTAGTATGAAGTTCTTGTTCGGGAAAGGACACCTGAACAACTCCAAGGTGAATAATCTCCATCGTAATGGTGCTACCTCAATAATTTATTGGTAGAGAACAAATCTCCTACATACGAGTATTGGCGGAGAAAAAATGTTGTCAGAGGTTTTTATCCAGTGAATTTTGATCATCTGGTCAATCTCTAGGTGATTAACCTCCATCGTTACGATGAAACAACTATTTGGATTCGCAGATAGGGACACGGCATTAATTGCCTTCAAATGAGCTCATATTGCTTCCGAGTCTGCGAAGCAGCGGAAGCCTTGTGTTCACTTTCGTGAGCCAAAAAATTTTTGTCTTCAGAAATCAAAATTTCCACTTGCATTTTGCGTTTCAAAGCCTACTGAACAAATTTGGTTCCGTGTCTGTCGGTCTGTGAGTCTGTGAGTCTGTGAATCTGTGAGTCTGTGAGTCTGTGAGTCTGTGAGTCTGTGAGTCTGTGAGTCTGTCCGCATTTCCTTGTTACAGCCATAACTTCCACGATTTTGAATTGATTCATCTCAAATTTTGAGGGATGGTGCGGATAAGGCCCCTTGAGGTCCCATACAAATTTCAACATGATTGATCCAGCGGTACGCCCTGCGCATGCGCTAACGTTAAATTCAACAAACACGCATAACTTTCACAATTTTGATTCAATTTCGCTCAAATTTTCAAGGGTTGTTTGGACAAGGCCTAGTGAGTTCCAGTATGAATTTCAGCATGATCGGACCCTCGGTACGCTCTGCGCATGCGCTGGCGTGAAATAGATTCAATTTCCTTGTTACAGCCGTAGTAACCAAAGATTTCACCCAATTTCAATGTAATTCTCAGGGATTAAGCGGGTAGGGCCCATTGAGGTCCCATATAAATTTCAACATGATAGAGCCAGCGGTTCGCCCTGCGCATGCGCTCTGTCTGTCTGTCTCTCCTTCTATGCACGGCCAAACGGCTCGACGGATATCGACCAAATTTGGCACGAATATCCAGTAGGCTCCCAAGTTGTGCAACGTCGCATTTTCAATTCCCTGACCATAGCGGAACTATGGTCGACCATGGTCAACTCCTGAATGGCTTGACGGATATTGACCAAATTAGGCAAGAATATCCAGTAGGCTCCCAAGTTGTGCAACGTCGCATTTTTAATTCCCTGACCATAGCGGAACTATGGTCGACCATGGTCAACTTCGTTAATTGAAATGGTAACCCCTATTTTTTATCGCGTATTCGTAATCTACGTGAAATTCTATCTACGATCAACCCTTCGGACTACCCCCGCGGTCGACCATAGCGCATCCATGGGCCCCTCCATGGTCGAATCCCGAATTGCTCAACGGATATCGACCAAATTTGGCACGAATATCCAGTAGGCTCCCAAGTTGTGCAACGTCGCATTTTTAATTCCCTGACCATAGCGGAACTATGGTCGACCATGGTCAACTCCTGAATGGCTTGACGGATATCGACCAAATTTGGCACGAGTATCCAGTAGGCTCCCAAGTTGTGCAACGTCGCATTTTTAATTCCCTGACCATAGCGGAACTATGGTCGACCATGGTCAACTTCGTTAATTGAAATGGTAACCCCTATTTTTTATCGCGTATTCGTAATCTACGTGAAATTCTATCTACGATCGACCCTTCGGACTACCCCCGCGGTCGACCTTAGCGCATCCATGGGCCCCTCCATGGTCGAATCCCGAATTGCTCAACGGATATCGACCAAATTTGGCACCAATATCCGGTAGCCTCCCAAGTTGAACGTAGGCGCATTTTTAATTCCCTGACCATAGCGGAAATATGGTCGACCATGGTCAACTCCTGAATGGCTTGACGGATTTTGATAAAATTGGGCACAAATACCCGGTAGGGTATGGGATTTTTCCGTCGTTTGTTGGTTCCACGATACTGCGTACAGCGAATCTCGGATAGCGAGCGAAGCGAGCGGTCAGGCTAGTTATGTATAATGGACGTAATGTATTATGGAAGTCATGTTATGTATAATATGTATATTTCATGTAATGTTATGTAATGTTATGTTATGTAATGTAATGTTATGTAATATGTATATTTAACGTTATGTAATGTTATGTAATGTAATGTAATGTTATGTTATTTTGCTTCCGAGTCTGTTCTGTTTTATAATGGGTCACTCTGATTGTGACGAGGAAGCTCCTGTGCCATCACCTTGGCAGTGTATTTTAATTATACTGACCTCTAAAGGGGGAATGGTGGTGGGGAAGCCAATAGACGTATGTATTATCAAAGGGAAATGATGTCTGTAAAGGAATCCTTCTGGAAACCTTTGGGCTTATCCTTCTGGAAAGCCTTCATAAAGTGGATGGAGTATGGTGAGTTACTCAGCACATACTACCAAACCACGCTCTGCTACCATGTGACAGAGTGTGACAGTGGACCCTCGACAGTCCCGCTCCAAGACCAGCGATATTCTCGCCAGTTAAGGGGCGGTTGCTGAGCTCGAGGTTAGGGCGTAGTCCTGGACTAAATGGTGATAGTCCGGGTTTATCAGAAAAATAGGTTGCCGAGACTCAGATTATATTTGGTCCTGGACTATGCCTAGATCCAGGGTCAATTTTTAGACCTCGACTAATTTTAAACCCGGACTTCGTGAAATGACTTGCTGAGTTCGAATTCGACATAAACCATGACTAATTTTTAATTCTGGTGCCTTGCTGAGCTCCCAATAGTACTTAGTCCAGAATTAGAAGTTGGTCCTGGGCTCACTTTAGCCCTGATTTTTAATCCCTCCCTTCTGCAGAATTATCTCTTTGATCCCAGAGTTTATCTGCTGTGTCAAGAGGTTTTTTTTGAGGTTTGCGTTCTTGTTTGGCAGTTTGTGTTTTTTATAGTTTGTTTTAACTTTAATGGACTACCTAGACTACATACATACCAGATGACATTCGGAGGCCCAGGTATGATAGGGAATCCAATCAATCCATTTGATGATCTCTCGGACGTAGAGTTCAAAGACAGATAGGTACAGACTCTCAAAAGAAAGCGTTAGAGATTTTATAGAAGTGGTGGCAGAATTGATGGATATGCCAGACTCTCGAGCCCCTCATACCACACCTGTGTGGAACAAGGATTTGGTAGCGGTAAGGTTTTTTGCCGAGAAACTGGTGATCAACAGATGGGAGGAATGGGAGGACTCAGATGATTATGCTCAAAATGAAGAGGATGTCACTGACCGTGAGTGGGACGAATGAATGTTTTCCGAGAAGAATATACAACAAGGGATGATTTAATTCGTCGCTTTTTCCAATGACTTTGCCATACATAATTTTAGTAAATTGATGTTTTGATATTTCAAATTTAACACGAGAAGTGATTGTAACTACTATAAATTCTTTCTACCCAAAAGCACCGGGAAAGCGAGGGGCACCTAGCAAGTTGAAATACCAACCAGTGCAATAGCTCTTCTAAAATTCGCTAAACCCCGGTTTTGCTAAATAGTCGACTTGAAACTCGCATTTTGATAAGAGTAACTCGAACTTTTGATAATCATGCATAAAACTTCTTGCTTCATGATAACAACTCTATAAATATATTTTAAAACATATTTATCATTAAAACACATAGAATGTTGCAAAGGCTTTAGAAATATGAGCAGGTGCAGTCAGTCGAAACCTTTAGGAATTACAACGTAGTATCAGGAACAACTAGTCAACAGACCGACGAAAGGAAACAACTCTAGGTTTGCAACAAAAAACAGGCGAAAAACACGGGCATGAGTGAGGTAACCTTGGAGATAACCTGGAAGAAGGTGAAAATCAGATGGAAATGATGGTACTACCAACATAATAACAGCAATTCCCGTACGTTTCCCTCTGTTGATCTAGTACTTTCTCGGGAAGTCTAGAACTAATTTTTAGTCCCGGGCTGAGATGATCCCAGAATTAAAGAGCGTAGTCCGGGACTCAGCAAGCCATTTTTTTCCATTTTTAACTCCAGTATCATGAAGTCATGGACTAACAGTTAGTCCGAGATTTTCAAACCCCCAGCTCAGCAACCGCCCCTAAGAAGGGATATCGATTAAGCTTCAGCCAAAACGACACCATCTTAACCGGAACAACAAACGGCTCGAGAACTGCCACTGTCACAGACATCGCGTGCAGCATTTATTCGACGATCGCTATTTCGTCGTCAGAATGATCGCGTAGTCTATAGGTAATTGCCCTAACGTTTCTTACTGTTCTATGTAATTCATAATAAGATCGAGAACTCCCATGTTGAGTATGGAGGGGCTGAGGTGGTGCTTCGTTGGAAGCGGCGTTAAAGATTTCACAACGAGAGATTCATCGTCAGACTAATCGCTTTGAGTATTAGTAGACCCACAGTTTTCATCATTTTTCCAATGAACTTAAATATATGACATACCTAGACACAGAGAGACATAAATATGAAACAGTTCGTACTAACGAGAAATTCGTGAAACTGCCATTATCAAGTGCGAATTTTTCATGGCTTGTTCAATACCTACCACCGCTCTAGAGCCCGTCCTATTTAGTACAGCGAGTTTTCCTGCTAGTATATATATATAATTATTGATTTATCTGAAACAGCTCAAAAGTTATGGAATATCATTGAAGGTTTTGACTCAATTTCTCGATTTTTCCTAAACAAATTTTTGTGAGGAGTCCCAGGTTCTACAGGACCGTAGCGCCAGAGAAGAAAAAAAAAGAAGAAGAAACAAATTTTTGTGACAGATGGTACCAAAAACTATACAGCAGATTTAATTCTGGAGGCCTAGGTATACTGTCAAAATTTCAAGCCAAAATACCCGAAGTTATATTGTAATTATAATACTTATATATTTATACATAAATGGAATAGATGTGTAAAGCGATGGGAAGTACACATGTAACAGAGGTGATAGGACGGTGGGAAAGGGAACCGTACGTAGGTGGGTACGAAAAACTGCATGTTTGGTACGTGGTTGTACTTAACATGTTTTTCGACACGCTAATTCAGGATAAACCACTTTCACAGGTCTATTTCTCATCGCTAGGGCTATAAATATGCAGTATGTGCATTGCATCAAAAGTGTTATATAAATTGTTCGCCATTTTAGACGTAGATAAATAAATATATATTTTTTTTTTGGCACAGATGTGCAACGAAAAATAGGTAGGTACAGATATAACGATTTTTACAAGAAAGACTTACAGTTAATATTTCGGCGTGCGCCTTTTCCAAAAGAAAGTTAGAAAAAGCACAGTTACAGGGGATCTGGTGTACTAAGTGGGATTTCATTTCTTTTGGGATGGTTTCATTTCTTTTGTTGGTTTATTCGTTTCAATAATGAACCATTGGAATCGAGCATGAAAAAAAAAAAACCAATTCTAACCCCCCCCCCCCCTCAAAATTTGATGGTTTACGTTTCAAGGTATGTAGAATCCAAAACTGCAATAAAAAAATTTCTGTCTACCCGCCGTGCGCCGTACTTAGCACTTCTCTTAGTAACCATGGAACAAAATTGATGAAATTCGGGTTATAGGTTCCGTTCGGGGTCTAGTTGGTCCTCGAAGCTCGACGTTACTGTCAGTCATCACTAAGGAGTTCAAAATAGGGGGTGAAATTGTCAGAACGCCGTAGCCCGAAAACTTTCGATTGAAGGGTATGGTTTTTTTACGTTATTAAATTTGTCTTGAGCTAAACAATTTTTTGAGACCACCCGGAGCATTGTACGTCCAGCCGTTCGTGTGCACCAAAAAGCTTCGTCAACATGATCGTGAATCAAACGGTATAAAGCCGGCCCAGATAATCATCACTAGGGAGCACCTGATTATAATCAAGGATGGCTGTATGAAGTCGAGTTGGTTGTTCGGCGATATTATTTCATTTGATAAGTGATGTACTATTGGATTTAGCTGGTAGGTAGGTACTTCTGAAACTTGAACAAACGTTGAAGTATTATTGTTGGGTAAATCATTACATAATGGTAAATTATTACACAACGGCTAATTATTACACAACGGTAAATTATTACACAACGGTAAATTATAACACAACGGTAAATTATTACACAACGGTTCATCTACCAAGAAGGGGCTGGATTTTGTTGATCGGTACTTTTGCAACTTGAACAACCGTTGAAGTATTATTGATAGGCAAGTTATTACACAACGGTTCATTATACTTGACCACGAAGGTAGGTATTGACCACAGAAAACAGTGATCTACGGAGAAGGGGCATCTATTTCACTCCACATCAACAATTTTCCTTCAGAACTTCATTATTTGCGTTTCTTTTTGCCGTTTTAGTTACTGCTTGTGATTTAGATAGGTACCTAGTAACGAGTACGGGGTTAGGTACTAACCTACGGAGGGTCTGCGATCTACATAATATGTATAGAATAGTACATATTGTATTATATAGACGGGTTATGTATACAGAGAGCTGTGATCTGTAACAGAAGGGTATTCTGTACAAAATAATAAACCTTTGTTTTTTATATGCAATTTAATGAGTAGGTTGATTTTTGGTTAGGATTTTACTTATGTTTTCTGACAGATTTTCTACATATGGGAGGGAATAATACTTGTGAGTTGCAGGAGTGTTGTTGGGGCCTTGTTTTATTTTTTTGTGTTTTAAGAGTTTGCAGATTAGTTGGTGGGGGTAATTATTTAGTAGGAGCAAATCAGCTATTCCATTTTCACATTCTATATGAAATTGGGGGGGAGCTCAAATTTCTGGATCTATCAATTAGGTTTAGGGCAAAATTAGTTTTTTGGTGGTAGCGGGAATAGCTATGACAGTTGATAACTTCAACGTATATATATATTGTTTTTAACTCCAGGGATGAATTCAGGATGCTCTGAAACGGATTTGCCTATAAACACATTTCAAAAATTCATGTTCTGAAATTTTGGACCCATTGCAATAGCTTCATTTTCTTTGAAAATTCGCTAAAACAGGACTTATATAGCGGATAATAGATTATCATAACCAGCAGAATGTCCTAAGTACCTGCCTGCGTTGTAATACTTCGATAGAAGTCAGTTATATATATATATATATATATATATATATATATATATATATAGGTATATTTTGGTAGGTTAGGGGCGACGATGGTAGCTTAGGAGTCCCAATGTGGGCCTCTAGAGATGGGGACTGTAAAGGAGTACCTAGCAGTCCCATGTCAGATATTTTGGTAGGTTTGTGGTAACAAACCTCTTAATGACTGCAATAGCTCTGAAACACAGGGGAATGTGTTTTTGTGAGGTTGGTAACTTCCCTCAAGGATGGGGAAGCTCTTGTGAAGCTAAGATATTAGGATGGTGATTACTATGTCATGTTCTTCGCCCCTATAGTAGGAAAATATCTGAAAGCCCAAGTTAGGTTAGGAATAGATATTTTGTTCTCCACCGCAATCCCAGAGGTGACTACAAAGCCCTGTCTGTCGCCCCAGTGGTAGCAAAATATATTCAGAGTGTAAGAAGCTCTGAAACCCTCAGTTGGGTTAAGAAAAAGGATTTTATTAGGTAAAGTATGGTACTTGGAGTAGAGTGGTGATAATTATGGTAATTATTATAAATCTCTAACAGTACAAAATCGTGTTAAAAAGGGTTATTGTGTAAAAGTGAGTTTTACATGTCAGCCTTACAAGGTTAGAAGTGGATGGTTGGACTAAGTGTAGGTAATTATACCAATATTATTATAGGAACCGGAAAAACTTAAATTATGAAAAAAATATGTTGAATTTAATGTTCAGGCAAAATTGGGTAGGGGTGGTATTTGCAGTATAGTGGTGGCAATTAATGAATATTAGAATTCAAACAGTAAGAAATCGAGAACAATAAGTTTCATCCACTAATGATTAAGGGGATTAGAATTTCCATTGTGTGATTGAGTTAATGACCCTGGTTGCACCAGAGTGGGGGTAATTATACGCATTAATTAGTTGTAACAGTAGAAAATCAGGGAAAAAATGCATTATTTTGTAAAAATTACGAGTAATTCAATTTGTTTGGTCTGATGATGGTAGGACCGGAGTGGGGGTAATTATACGAATTCGGTAGTAGTAACAGTAGAAAATCCGCGAAAAAACGTATGTTTGTGTAAAAATCACGAGGAATTCAATTTTTTTGGTCTGATGATGGTAGGACCGGAGTGGGGGTAATTATACGAATTCGGTAGAGTAACAGCAGAAAATCGGCGAAAAAAGGTATGTTTGTGTAAAAATCACGAGGAATTCAATTTTTTTGGTCTGTTGATGGTAGGACCGGAGTGGGGGTAATTATACGAATTCGGTAGTTGTAACAGTAGAAAATTGGGAAAAATAGGTATCGTTGTGTAAAAATCACGCGGATTTCAATTTTTTTGGTCTGATGATGGTAGGACCGGAGTGGGGGTAATTATACGAATTCGGTAGAGTAACAGCAGAAAATCGGCGAAAAAAGGTATGTTTGTGTAAAAATCACGAGGAATTCAATTTTTTCGGTCTGATGATGGTAGGACCGGAGTGGGGGTAATTATACGAATTCGGTAGAGTAACAGCAGAAAATCGGCGAAAAAAGGTATGTTTGTGTAAAAATCACGAGGAATTCAATTCTTTTGGTCTGATGATGGTAGGACCGGAGTGGGGGTAATTATACGAATTCGGTAGTCGTAACAGTAGAAAATAGGGGAAAATAGGTATCTTTGTGTAAAAATCACGAGGAATTCAATTTTTTTTGGTCTGATGATGGTAGGACCGGAGTGGGGGTAATTATACGAATTCGGTAGTTGTAACAGTAGAAAATTGGGAAAAATAGGTATCGTTGTGTAAAAATCACGCGGATTTCAATTTTTTTGGTCTGATGATGGTAGGACCGGAGTGGGGGTAATTATACGAATTCGGTAGAGTAACAGCAGAAAATCGGCGAAAAAAGGTATGTTTGTGTAAAAATCACGAGGAATTCAATTTTTTTGGTCTGATGATGGTAGGACCGGAGTGGGGGTAATTATACGAATTCGGTAGTTGTAACAGTAGAAAATCGGCGAAAAAAGGTATGTTTGTGTAAAAATCACGAGGAATTCAATTTTTTTGGTCTGATGATGGTAGGACCGGAGTGGGGGTAATTATACGAATTCCGTAGTTGTAACAGTAGAAAATTGGGAAAAATAGGTATCGTTGTGTAAAAATCACGCGGATTTCAATTTTTTTGGTCTGATGATGGTAGGACCGGAGTGGGGGTAATTATACGAATTCGGTAGAGTAACAGCAGAAAATCGGCGAAAAAAGGTATGTTTGTGTAAAAATCACGAGGAATTCAATTTTTTCGGTCTGATGATGGTAGGACCGGAGTGGGGGTAATTATACGAATTCGGTAGAGTAACAGCAGAAAATCGGCGAAAAAAGGTATGTTTGTGTAAAAATCACGAGGAATTCAATTCTTTTGGTCTGATGATGGTAGGACCGGAGTGGGGGTAATTATACGAATTCGGTAGAGTAACAGCAGAAAATCGGCGAAAAAAGGTATGTTTGTGTAAAAATCACGAGGAATTCAATTCTTTTGGTCTGATGATGGTAGGACCGGAGTGGGGGTAATTATACGAATTCGGTAGAGTAACAGCAGAAAATCGGCGAAAAAAGGTATGTTTGTGTAAAAATCACGAGGAATTCAATTTTTTTGGTCTGATGATGGTAGGACCGGAGTGGGGGTAATTATCGAATTCGGTAGTTGTAACAGTAGAAAATTGGGAAAAATAGGTATCGTTGTGTAAAAATCACGCGGATTTCAATTTTTTTGGTCTGATGATGGTAGGACCGGAGTGGGGGTAATTATACGAATTCGGTAGAGTAACAGCAGAAAATCGGCGAAAAAAGGTATGTTTGTGTAAAAATCACGAGGAATTCAATTTTTTTGGTCTGATGATGGTAGGACCGGAGTGGGGGTAATTATACGAATTCGGTAGTTGTAACAGTAGAAAATTGGGTAAAATAGGTATCGTTGTGTAAAAATCACGCGGATTTCAATTTTTTTGGTCTGATGATGGTAGGACCGGAGTGGGGGTAATTATACGAATTCGGTAGAGTAACAGCAGAAAATCGGCGAAAAAAGGTATGTTTGTGTAAAAATCACGAGGAATTCAATTTTTTCGGTCTGATGATGGTAGGACCGGAGTGGGGGTAATTATACGAATTCGGTAGAGTAACAGCAGAAAATCGGCGAAAAAAGGTATGTTTGTGTAAAAATCACGAGGAATTCAATTTTTTCGGTCTGATGATGGTAGGACCGGAGTGGGGGTAATTATACGAATTCGGTAGAGTAACAGCAGAAAATCGGCGAAAAAAGGTATGTTTGTGTAAAAATCACGAGGAATTCAATTTTTTTGGTCTGATGATGGTAGGACCGGAGTGGGGGTAATTATACGAATTCGGTAGAGTAACAGCAGAAAATCGGCGAAAAAAGGTATGTTTGTGTAAAAATCACGAGGAATTCAATTCTTTTGGTCTGATGATGGTAGGACCGGAGTGGGGGTAATTATACGAATTCGGTAGAGTAACAGCAGAAAATCGGCGAAAAAAGGTATGTTTGTGTAAAAATCACGAGGAATTCAATTTTTTTGGTCTGATGATGGTAGGACCGGAGTGGGGGTAACTATACGAATTCGGTAGTGTAACAGTAGAAAATCGGGAAAAAAGGTATGTTTGTGTAAAAATCACATGGAATTCAATTTTTTTGGTCTGATGATGGTAGGACCGGAGTGGGGGTAATTATACGAATTCCGTAGTGTAACAGTAGAAAATCGGGGAAAAAAGGATGTTTGTGTAAAAATCACAAGGAATTCAATTTTTTTGGTCTGATGATGGTAGGACCGGAGTGGGGGTAATTATATGAATTCGTTAGTCATAACAGTGGAAAATAGGGGAAAAAAGGTATCTTTGTGTACACATTTCTTTTTTCACAGTTGAATTGAGTTACTCGTTGTGTTTTGACAAGGTGGGGGTAATTATATAAGTTTTCCCCAACCCTTGAGTAGTACTACCGATTTCCCGGTTTGGAGATATTTCTTGATATCATGAAGGGCTCCTGACACCTTCTGCATCCTCGGGAATTAATGCTACTCCCCCGCAATAATGCTACTCTAATCGCTGTAGTAGTAATGTAAATAAGGAATAATGCGGTTTTTCTAAACATATTCATACACCTAGGTGGGTGATAAAAATATGTTATCCCATGTAATTTTGATGTGAAGTTATAGTGGTCTCGACGAAATGGAATTGTGACTCAGTTTCATATTTTGATCGTGTTACGGAATTCTTCTCTTTGCTACGGGTGCTCGACATAAACGAGCCCTCGTCGCTGACACAATACCTATATCAGTCTAGTAACCCCTACTACCCAAATACTTATTAACTAATAATGTGGAATAAAATTTTAGTATATGGCTACGCGGAGGATAACAAAATTGTTAGTTCCAATTTCGATGTGAGGTGAAAGTGGGCATCAAAAAGGAAATTGGGACTCCTTCTCATCTTTTGTCATCCTATGAATTCTGTGATTCAGTGTAATTTTTGAAAAATGTACCAACCTCCTTACAGGTGCCAATGTATGGCGTCACCACTGTCCGTAATGGTGGCTGTAGGTACAACGAAGAGATACTACCTATCATGTAACTATAGTGAGGATGGGTGTGCTGAATTCTTTTCTTTCAACGAAATTGATTAATCAGATACGTGTGTCAAGTTCATATGGCGGTACCACTGGCGTCGCTAGGGTGAAAGATGTACCTACGATAAGTAGGTAACAGTATTCTCTTTGTTCTCTCTTAAAATGAGTAGGTAACTACGGTAGGTCCGTAGTTGTTTATTACAAATTATGTTTTTCAATGTTCATTAATATTTTGCATGAAAAAGGTGACAGGAAAAAACGTAGATACATCCGTTTCCTTCCATCGCCCGAGAGATAACTCCATTCATTTACTGTTTTTTTTGTGTGTGTTCCAAATTTGAAATAATACCGTGCATATTGAGGAAAATGAATTATGATGTACCTACTTCGATCGCACAATTACGCTAAGTAAGGTAGGTATGTACAAGTGGACTGGATGTTGTTGACATTTTCAGGAATGGTTGGTTATTAGTAGAATTGATTATTTCCTGAGTTTCAGCGTGACCGCATTATTAGTTTCTGTGGCCGCAACTTTTTTTAAATTTTAGGTACTGAAAAAAGTACCAGTAGGAGTTAACCAACTTCGATGAAATTTTCGGGGATGGTTGGCTATTAGTAGAAATGAATATTTCCTGAGTTTCAGCGTGACCGCATTATTAGTTTCTGTGGCCGCAACTTTTTTTAAATTTTAGGTACTGAGTAAAGTACCAGTAGGAGTTGACCGACTTCGATGAAATTTTCGGGGATGGTTGGTTATTAGTAGAAATGAATATTTCCTGAGTTTCAGCGTGACCGCATTATTAGTTTTTGTGACCGCAACTTTCTTAAATTTTAGGTACTGAGTAAAGTCCCAGTAGGAGTTAAGCAATTTCGATGAAATTTTTAGGGATGTTTGGTTATTACTAGAAAAGATTATTTCCTGAGTTTCACCGTGACCGCATTATTAGTTTTTGTGACCGCAACTTTCTTAAATTTTAGGTACTGAGTAAAGTCCCAGTAGGAGTTAAGCAATTTCGATGAAATTTTTAGGGATGTTTGGTTATTACTAGAAAAGATTATTTCCTGAGTTTCACCGTGACCGCATTATTAGTTTTTGTGACCGCAACTTTCTTAAATTTTAGGTACTGAGTAAAGTCCCAGTAGGAGTTAAGCAATTTCGATGAAATTTTTAGGGATGTTTGGTCATTACTAGAAAAGATTATTTCCTGAGTTTCACCGTGACCGCATTATTAGTTTTTGTGACCGCAACTTTCTTAAATTTTAGGTACTGAGTAAAGTCCCAGTAGGAGTTAAGCAATTTCGATGAAATTTTTAGGGATGTTTGGTTATTACTAGAAAAGATTATTTCCTGAGTTTCACCGTGACCGCATGATTAGTTTCTGTGACCGCAACTTTTTTAAATTTTAGGTACTGAGTAAAGTACCAGTAGGAGTTAAGCAATTTGCACATGAGCACAGGTAATGCAAGGAAATGACAAAGTTCAACCATGGCCAGGACAACAACATGGAAACCGTCAAATAAGAATAAGGAATTGCATCATGTTTCATCAGTTTGTTTTGTGAAAGGTTGCGTCATTTTTCAATCTGTGTTCCCAGTTTGTGGGGAATTAGGGATGGTTAGGGGAAACATATTGTTATGAAAAATCTCCGACAGCTGTAATTCTTCCAAAGAACAAACGTATTTTGTACACTGAAAACCCTGTACTATAAAAAATCTAAAAAGATTCGATCAAAAATGTCAAAATTAGTCGAATCGTACACTTGGTCCTACCAATGTTACTTTATATACCTACAATTATGTCAATAAATTTACGTTGGTGTATCCGTCAAATTACACCTTGTTTATTTCTTCTTATTTTTGTTAATTATTATCTTGTTTTTGTTTCGTTCTCGTTATCTTTCCTGCCAAATTCAGTAAAAACGATACTGAACTCACTGAGATCAACAATAGATTGTTGTGGTTTCAATGTTTTGATTTGCAAACTCTGAAGTTAGCTACGCTGCCATAAAATGCGCCAATTTGTTTGAAAACACATTAGGACACTTTTTTAGAAGAAAATTGAAAATAAATACATCTATCAGTTAAATAATTAATATATATTGAAAAATATTTTGTACATAAACAATGAATTTTATAAATAAATACAATTAATTTTGTAAGTAGACAAATTGGACGAGTTTAGGCATAAGGTTGAAAATTCGGTTTGAATTGTTCGTTTGGTTATTTTGTTATTTTTTATATTGTTCTACCCTGTGACATCCTCCAGAAAAAAATTCTGGATCCGCCCCTGGGCAAGGTACGTAACCTACCTGCTTCCCCAACAGTAATCACCACGCCAATAATCACTTCGCCGTTAGTCAAGCCATCAATGGATAGGAATTTGTACGTTACTATCTCAATGTGAGTATGAGCCAGTCACGTGACCAAGTTGACGTAGGTGTATGTTAGTTACGTTGTAGCACTATCGAAATAGGTCAAAGCAGCGCGTTAATGAACACGTTACCATCACCAGTTATTAGCAATCTGCAGTCGGACTTCCTACCCATGTACCTAGTACCTTATAATCAGCACTTATAATAATACACGCCCCCACTTAACCGGCATTTCAGTTACCTGTTAGCCTACGTCCCCTATAACTCCGTGTTTTGAAGAAAACTGTTGACGACCAACCACTATCACAACTTGTATATTATATATTATATAAAATTCAGATCATGTAATCATAGTCACCAACGTTCATAATTGCGTGATTCACTAAAAAGAAAGGAATAGTATGAAAATAAGTAGGTACTTACTTTCTTAACCATGGTTTACCTAAATTAGTTGGTACCTAAACAATATATTCGGCATTAAAGTTAAAGTAAGTAACGTAGGTATCATCACAAGGAAAAAAAAAAAAAAAAAAAATCATGACAAAGCAGCAGGGAATGAACAGAAGGCAGAAACACTGTAAAGCCGTTTATTTGAACGTAAATATTATGTAAACATAAAAAACCTAGCCTCAACAAGGAAATGGGTTACAAGTGGTAGGAACCCTTTGTACAAACAAGTTAGTAGGTACCTGAACTAACAAGTTGTTAGGTGTCTCGCAAATTTTGAGCACATGGTAATTGGGTAAATATCAAATTAGTGTAACGGTGGGAATTGAAGTGGGCTGAGTAATGAAATCAGTTGGTCCCACTGTCAACATACAGTAATACATCAGGTAATAATAGGCTATAGTAATTTATAGATGTACTCAAAAACTGTGAGGTGATACTGTATTTCCCTACGGTCGTAAATTTAAGAGGGACTGAAATATAAGAGACACCAATTTACTGAACAAAGAAAGACCTCAATCGTGTGTCACAATGGTGTGATGTATTTTAAATAATTTATATTGGATTCAGACACAGCATTTACAACAATTGGAGGTTAGTTAACAGATGAAACCAATGTCAATTTCAAGGATGTAGACAAAGTTGTATCCGAGAAAGAAAATATTCGATGAACTGAAACATACCTATACATTATTTTACGTAATAACAATCTAATTCTAACAAAAGCTGATAAGGGGAATTCGATTACTATTTTGACCTATTTACTAAGAAATGAATGATTCCTTCAAAAGGATTCCGTGTTTGAAATAACAGAATACCACTTAGAAACTCATAGTTGTAAGAAATTGAAACATTTGTGAAAAAGTACAAGGATCTCATGAAAACGAAGTGGTATTGTGAAAACATGAATCCAAAACCACCATCTTTATAGGGTTTAATGCAGTCGCACAAACCAGATAAGAAAATGAGGCTAGTGATTAGCTGAACCTGCCGAACTTACAGTTTTGTTTGATAATACCAACATTGTGGCGAATTTCGGAATTGTTATCATTTACCCAAGGTAAGACGTCGTCTAGAGAGACACATAGGTTATTAATAAATATGTAGGTACATACTATATACACTTTTGTTAAAATGTTGGTATGCATTCAGGATGCTCTGAAACGGATTTCAACAAAAAAAATGAAGTTTTGAAATTTCAAAAATTTTGGACCCATTGCAAAATAATGAGACTGATTTCACAATGTACAGAAAACCTTCATTTGCATAAATTGTGTTATTCAAAAAGCATCCAATAACCCCTGCACTTAAAAATTACCATGGTTTCGTTGAATGATTCACACAATGAAAACAGTACCAATGTGAGAAACGTCATAAAGTGAAGACACACCTCAATAGTTAGTTGTACGTTAATAGGTAACTATGAAAAAAACATAAACAGTGTCAAGGAAATTCGCAGCCAACAAAAAAGTGTACACTACAGAAGGATATTTACTTGAACCAATCCTCAATGAATTAATATTAGGTAAAAAGCAGTAAAGTGAGTTAGTACTGAAACCCACATTTTATGCAAATAATACGGTAGCTAAATTAAATAATTCAAAATTAAAGGAAAAAGTAAGTAAATCATCAAGTGGGATTCATTTGGAGTGGATAACAATAACAAGGCAAGAGTGGCAGGAAAGTTAAGAACAGGGAAAAAGAAGAGCATTTGGCTGCACTAGAAAAAAATCAAAAATTGCAAAAATAAAATTATTGAAAATAAAATCTCGAATTGATTGCTCAACGTAATCTCTCTGATGAATCCAAATTAGCAACATAACACAAATCAGCAAAATCAAAAATGGAGACTGAAGATTTATAGGGGATTTGATGTTCTGATGGTGTTCTGTATCCACCCAGCAAGTAGCTCAGGCAGGATAGCGTTGAGGGTGGCGATCACTGAGGGGGAACCGCCTTTCGTTGTGTAGGTGCCACCATCGCTTGTCAACAGGAACCACTGAAAACAGTTAACAGATACAGTACGGGTGGGTCCTCTGACAAATCTGTCGACTAGCAAATCGTCCACAAGTGGTCGCAAGAACGCAGCGAAAAGGAGGTCATGGATATTATAGAGGACAAAAAAAAAGTTTCTAGCGGTTTGTGAGTGGCGTTTTTGCCACAACGAACAAACCTAATATTGATGCTCCCCTTCACGAGTACCCTGCAGGAATGAGGAGGGCCAGACATAGTATGAAGGAATAATGAAATTATTTTGAAGAGATGTAGCAATGAAAATTAGAATGTTCAATAAAATCAACAAAAACTTTTTTTCCTCTCACTCAACCACATAATATATATTACTTGGAGTACATGATCCAAAGAAATCAAGCCCACAGGATTTTATGACAACTACAGTAACTTACTACCGGGTTCGCAGGAATCCTGATGTTATCCTAAATACCTACTGATAATTTTCATTCAATGTTGAAAATACTGCATACGATATTTGTATTTCTTAACCCAATAACAACCTATTATTATTTTCAAAGTGAAAATAAGTACACTTTTTCTATAGCTTTTTTGCATGGCCAACAAGTGTAGACAAAAAAGTCTGCCAATTGGAGTAGGCAGTATAGCTTGAATTACGTGAACGCAGTGGCGTAGCCAGGATAGTTGAATGGGGTTATCGGAAATAGAAATACAATTCCTGTCATGTACCATGGCTATGAGACCGAATGTTCAAAGAAATATTACTGATATTGTGTAAAAAGATGATATAGCGAGAAACCATACCACTTTTCTTAAAATTACATAATTTGTCGTGATTTCAGCCATTTGGACCGATGTTTGACCCTAATAAAGTCAAATTTGACCCACTTGCTTTTGATAAAAATAGTTTTATCATCCCACACAACGTCAGGTGAATTAATATTGATTTTACCATTAATACCAATTTTTTATCCACAAAAGTCAAAATCTGACCCCTGTTCTGTGTGAAAAACAACTGAAATGGTATTTTGGTGTCTTTACTCAACCTTCCATGCCACTTTCACATGCCAACCTTCCATGCCACTTTCACTGCCAGGTCACATGGACTAGCAGAATTAGTTAGGTAGGTTCAACTCTCTACGACTATTTTGCGCGTATTTAGAAGGGTTACAAGGAAATAGTCAACATTTCATGTTCACCCATACGTAGAGGAAAGTTACAGTACGATTCCAATGAAATTCATATGGAATCATCAATTGTATTATACCTGATCGACCCTCCCAGTTTGAACTCATTTCAACGATAAGATAGTTATGGGCGTTTGCGCATGCACAGACGGAAGTCACAGTAGTTTTTCAGTGATGTTGGTATGGGACCCACCCACACCTAACCTCCAAATTTCAGACCATTTCGACCATTATTACGGGCAGTTATGGGCGTTACAAGGAATTGATCACAGAGGGACACACCACTCACGAAACCAAAAAAGCTCCTTCATGTCTGAAACGGAAAATGGTACTGTACATTTTCATTTTGGAGGACATGCATTTTTTTTATTTTTGTTACTCAATCACGAATCCAAGGCTTCCCCACCTTCATTAGTGAGGAAGCAAAAGTAAAAATTGTCTGTGATGTCAACAAAAATTATGGTAAATATTCTTAAAAACCTACCTCTTCCAGTATTAGTACCATTACGATCGGTATGTTAGGTACCTATTTGACTTAACTTATAGTAGGTAATGTGCAAGTTATGAGGTTAACTCGAAGTGGCATTTTCTGATGGTTACCTGACTCCCAGAAAACCCTAAGAAACCATCAATGAAAGGCGTTTGAAAAGGGTGTGGAATGAAGAAGGCGGTACTGTCCAGTTCAT